>VOMN01021624.1:0-17251 GCA_014899125.1 Orchestia grillus
CCGTGAGATTCGTTTATATTGACCAGACACGCGATGTTTCCATTTTTTTGTACGTACCTTGTTGATCAGAAGATTTCGTCTTTAACCTGTGTCTGTGCTCTTGGTGTATTTTTGGCAAATTTGATTTCCCGTGATATAATTACAAAAGTGAATTCGTTAAATTGTATTTGTGCGTTTTTTATACCCTTTTCTGTAGGTCAATGGGTGCACTCATTTATGCATGCGATAGTTATGAGACGACCTCTCAAACCTTGACAAACCAGATCTCGCCACAAATTAGCTGATGATGAATGTTTCAGAGATGTAGCTGCTACTTTGGGCTTTGATGTCAATACTAAGAAGAAATATCTTAACAATCCCAAAGCTAATTCCGAAAAGAAAGAGAAGGAAAAATAAAGGATCCTAGAGAGATGAAATTTGTCTACAGTGAAAAATGACATACACAGGAGCCCTCAACCAGCAAGTAAGGATGTCTTTGAGATTGTTGGATTATCTTGAATATCTTGAAGTTGTTTGGGCCTCTATGCCCTGGTCACACTGGAGTGCCGCCGGTTTATTACAAGGTTAGAGGCCTAGGCCAGGTATCGAAAACGACTCGATGTCGACCGCTGAGAAGTGTAGCAAGACACGTTGTGCTGATATAAGACCAACTCTAGAGCAGGTACGTAAGATTGTCGATACATAAGATTGAATGCGTACGAAAATACATGAAATTGGATTCTCAACACGTCCTCTTCACTGATGAAATGCATGCTGTCCTTGATTGACAAGTGGAGTAAAGTTTAAGTTGAAGGGGCTTCCCGCCTCCAACATCTTCACCTTAATAAAGAGGAGAAGGCGATATGATATGGGCAAGAATGGTAAGCAATGAGTTAGCGCCTCCTTTTCCAGAAAGCTTGACACAGGCTGTTTATTCTTCCTTTATGGTTGTTATTGATTAGTTTTGTGCAAAATTCTTTCGCAGCTACGTTGAAAAATCATTGGCTCAATAGAACGTTCGACTGAGTAATATGCTATCTTCCTTTTGCGATATCTTCATTAGTACTCAATAAGGCACGACGAACATTATACTCATTCTAAAGGTATGTTTGATACATGTTGATGGAGAAATAACTTTTTATTACTCATATACCGTGGGACCGGTTCAATCCGTTATAACAGAATTGATAAAGTGCAAATCAAAATTAAACAGAGTTCCAATGGATTATTTCGTGAGAACTTGTAAACGTACGCTTCTAATCTAATACAGAAGAATCGAAAACTCTTGCCAATAAAGAGGTCGTACTATGGCTCAGGCACAAATCTTAAGCAAGGGCGACGTTCTAAAAAAAAGGCGACGTTCGCGACGTTCTTTGGGGGTTATACGCAGTGGCGTGGGAAGCACGAACGTGTCAATATAATTTCCAATTTTGCTAGAAATACTACCCAGAGAAGCTGCAGTGATGCCGTCCTGGAATGATAGCATGTTCTCTCTTAAACAGTCTGCACTGTTTACCCTGCGTTCCAGCTTTTTGTTTTATGTTTCCTCATTTCACTACTTGTCATGGTACAAATATGCAGCTATCGTCCTGTTGTTTAAATTTTCAAAGCACTTTTGCAAATCGAAGTTCTTAATACTTAAATTTAACGCAGAGCAAAATGCCAAAAATAGGAAAGAGAATCAAAAAATTTTGTGAATGTAAATATTTTTCGTTGTCATATTCATTTAATGTGGGAGCCGATTCTCTTGACAGAAACGTATTAAATGAAGCATATAAAATTAATATCGAGCATATAAACATTTACCAGTGAACTCTATCGGTTTTGAGTTCTAATTAATATATTGCGCTGCAGAGTTTACTGATTAAATTTGAAAATATTTGGAATGAGTTTGGCGTCCATATGAACTACTTAAGGCAGGACTCCTATCTGTGCAAATTCGGCTCAAGAATTTAAAGTTCTCTTGCAGTTTAAGGCCCTCGATGAACTTTAATAGAGACCTATTTCCTAAATTTGTCTAGAATATTTAACACCGACGATGTAAATTTGGGGCAAGGGGGAGGATTTTATCATTAATTCGGATACTAATAATTGATGCTAAATAAATACATAATTAATAATTGTTTGCTACCTAAAACGGTAGTTCATTGTAAATTTTTTTCAGACATTAGTGTCAAACGATCACTGAAGCAAATTTTCGCGGTATCTAGTGGAGAGATTGCATAACAAAATTGTATTAAAGGTACATATTGTGCCAGTAATCATTTATTTCTTTAAGAGTAAAAATTTGCATTTCATGAACAGGAATTCTTTTACATCATGGTACCTTTTCATTGTGAGTTTCGATTTTACTAGTTAGGATAACACGGAGTATGTATGCACGACTATCATTGATGCAGAACTTTATTCAACACTAAGTTAATTTCCCTCTAACTTTCTTTGCCCGTACGTGTAACCACTTATTCTATAAATATGGAAGAAGGAGGCTCGTATGAATATTGCTTTCTGGCAAGTCAATGCGATAACGTTAGGTTAACCCAAAAACATAGAAAATGATGGTTGAAAAATGTTTTGAAATAATTTTAAAATTCTTCATTCTGAGTTTTCTTAAAAACTCACCTAATTTGGGCTCTTCCTCAGTGGTATACGCTATTGAAAAATGAGTGAAACACTGATGATAATTCAATTGCTTCCATTAGTCGATCTCTTTTTCTAACGTTGTTAAAACTAAACTTGAGAATAAAAGTTCCGAACTTACTTAGCCTTAAGAGCACGATGTTTGTACACGAAATTTCCCTAAGAGAATCTGTTCTCGGTTTCGTAAAACTTGTTCGCGATGAGACCTTATTGAAAAACTTTGCGGAAATTTATTTATGTAAAATACACCGAGGGTGCCTCTGTCTAACATGCAGTGTTGCATATTCAGTAAGCTCCTCACTTTGCTTCAGCAGTCGTGAAGATATTGAATAAATTATATCAGTGACTGTTCCATATTTGCTAAAATGTTACTACTATTTCTACAAAGACCTATTCTAATTTGATATGAGTTTCCCCTGAATATTTAAAGAAGAATAATTCCAACGTCATATCTAGGATCTACTCGAGACAGCTGTTAATCTTATCATCTTATGAGCTAGTCCTTCTCGTTCTCCCCTACTACTTTGCATACATATGAACACGCTCACTGCAGTTGACTGACGGGAAATGGAAGTAAATGCGCTGAAGTTGTGGCTGAACATACTTTCCGTTCTCATTCTTCAGCTCTTTAGATCGTACTATATAAGCACAAACGCACCTCTGAGACTTCATCAGTTCGATATTCAAGGAAACAATGTAATTTTAGCACGGAGATCTGACTGTTTTCCATCGCCTGATTTTTCTCACTTCCCCTGCTTCAATCTCGCGGGAGTTTTCACGCAGGAGAAACCCTGGACAGAACCAAGCTTAAATGAAACGTAGGCATCTCGGGAAATATTTGAGAATTTCATCCAAAGAGGAATAATTTAAGCCTTTGGAAACACTACGTTACTGCTACTCAGTCCAATTTTACCGTTAGGGCGTAGATAATTTTCTAAATTTTTTTGCTTAACTAGTATTCCAATCGGATATTTTTGACATTTATCAACTGGGCAGCGAAAAAGTTGAACTGGGATGAAAGTCTAAATTGAGTGAATAAATGTAGATGTTTTATCAAAAAATTTCGCCTACACTGGAAGAAATTCTTACATAGCAGAAAGCATGGAAGTAATAATTCAAGTTCAAATATACTACTCAAATTTAGGATTCATGAGTAAAACTTTTAACGAGTATCCCTACTTATTTTTATTGATTTATTCTTTGCTCTGAAAAAAGCATGTGGGTGAGCTACTCTCTTTAATTCTGTTGAAAAAAAACAACGTTCGATTGAGTACCAGTCCTTTGACAAGATTCATAGTCAATTTTCTTGAACTCTATTTAAAAAAATGAAAAACAAAAGCAAGAATTGTAAAATATTCATGTGTACATCAACATCTTAATTTGGTGTAATGGTGCTGTAATTTGATATTCAAAGAGCATTAATTTACATGATATCATAAAAAATGAACTTTTTGAGTCGAACGTTTATTGTTTTATGACGTGAGGAAAATCTGAACACAGCAGAAGTTGGAACTATTTCCACGTAGAAATTAATTGAAACTTAATCTCTAGCTCTAGTATGGGCGAAATCCAATTACTTCCCCGAGCTTCCATGTAGAAATTAATTGAAACTTAATCTCTAGCTCTGGTACGGGCGAAATCCAATAATCTCTAGCTCTAGTACGGGCGAAATCCAATCACTTCCTCGAGCTGCCGGAAAGTTATGCTGGGGAAAATCAATCGCTCATTAGGAATAGGTACGGTATGGAAACACAGTATGGTGTTGTACAGAATGATGGCTCTAATAATTAACGAAAATATATGTAGTTCCCACTTTGGGCAATGTTTTTTTTTGAGTTTCTGAAGCCCGAATTTTCTCAACTGACTTTTAGGTTGGCAAACCAATATAGTAGACCAAATTTGTGTTGACGGTCTCAGCAGATCCCTAAAAAAACATCCATAAATCAGCTATAACTGTGTGAGTTTTGGAGTGAAGTCCCAAAAATAGATCAATAAATCTATGATTTCAATGGGGCATTTATCCGGCGATCCAAAGAATAGCTCTGCTTAGACAGCGTTAATAATAAATAAAGTGGAACGATTGTCGGTCAGACGTTCGTAAGAACGTTATCGCTGTGACTTACGGTCATCGAGAGCTCTCCACAGCGCTGCTTTGTTTGAAAAGAATGGTCAAATGTGAGTTATCATCGAACAAGAATTTCAGAATTTAGGAGAAGCACTTCTCGATGAGGGCTGAAGAATATGTCTAAAGGAAATATGATCTTGGCTGTGAATCAACTCATTCCGACGCAAACGCAGGCGCAAGAAGTTGGGACCGAAAAATCCGAATTGAAGACGCTGGAAAAACCGGTCTCAGAGGCTTCGCACGCGTTGACCTATATTTACTTCGACCTTATTACGAATTTTTCTTAGTTTCAAATTTGATTTTACTATCTTATTCATTCGTGCCTATTTCTTTCATGTAGAACACATTCAGCTTTGTTTCATCCCATTCATTTGAAAAATTGCGTAACCAGCTAAAGCCGAATCAGAGAGATGTCTTCTTTAAATAAATACTTGAATTCGTGTTTTTTACTAACTCAAATCATTATATATTTTGATTATAATATAATAATAAAAATCTGTCAACCATTAATTTTCGAGCTCAAGTTGCTCACCACAATCATCAATCGGCTTGTTGAGATCGAACCATAATACTTCTCTTGGCTCTGAGCCCGTCTATACAGCTTTTTTAGGTGACAAATGTCTTAAATGGGAGCTCAGAGGGAGTGCCTGAGTTACTAAGGATCGAACTTGACGGGATAGTAACCACACAGACAGACAGAGACTCTTGCTTTTATTCAAGTTCTTGAAGCAGAACACAAGAAGTAGTATATACAAATGCAGGGTTAGAATCTCAAAAAGTTTTGCTGTGCTGGGAGTCTTCTTCGGCCTAATTGGAGTCGGAGGCTTGGTGAAAAGAAGCTAACCGGTGTTGATACTTGCTGTTCGACCTGCAAGAGCCCAGTTTGACTTGAGATAGTGTGCTTTGATAGCTGGACTAGATGGCCCGGTGAAAGCTCGGTTTCACTTGAGATTGAGAGCTCTGATGGCTACGTGTGATTTGCCTGGCAGCTCAGGATATACTGACAGCAGCTGAAAGGTCTCGTGCTGATGAGCGCTCAGCGGGCACCTTTTAGTTTGGGCATTAGTGAGCATCAGTTCTTGTTCAGAGTTTCCAAGGTATATACTTGTTTGTTAGTTGCTCTACAACGATGAGACGCAAGAAAAACTTTTCAGAGTGGCAAAAAAGCCAAAAGAGGCTACTACATTTTGTTGGGAAGGGACACCCAGTTAAAGAAACAGAAATATCCGCTAGTGTTTCGTACTGCACTGTTAGGCAAGTCTACCAACAGTGGAAACAATTCGGTACGTACCGCAGTTCAAGACAAAATTAGTGTCGGAAGAAAATTCGAACCGATTGGAATAGACGCCGTGTGTTCCGAATTGTTGACAGGTATCGCATAGCATCAATGATGGATACTGCGAAACGTCAATGATGGCCGGTCTCTTGCTGCTTCTGGGCTCTTACAGTGTCAATACCTCGCAGAATTACTGCCATTATTTGCGCTCAGGGAGATCCTACTCAATATCGGTCGCAGGTGACTAATATTTTGTCAGGGAAAGATATTAGCACATGTGTGTCCATTTTCAATTACCAATAACCTCTTGTATGTTTAAGTACAACCTGAAGGAAATCATTAAATTAATCAAGTTTAAAGTTCAAGAAATACTGTCTTTTTTGTGAACAGTCAAAGAATTTTGCCAGTATAAAAGCCTTCAGCAATCTAGACTTTGACGATCGATTGCCGAATTTGGTCGTAATTTCTAGATTTTATAAGCCTTAAGTTTGTAATCACCAGACTATAACTAAGGGCTACACTTCATTCTGGAAGGTAAAGCAAAAAATGTTTTTTTGCCGAGCTATTCAGATACAAAATGCCTATCGTACAAGCGGCAAATATGGCAACATTTCAGCGATATTCAGAACTTTATGTGGAAAAACTCTAACAAGAAACTTCATTAGATACAACTGGGACTCTTTACTTCATTTCACTACGAAATAAAGCATGAAATCATCTCAGGTAAAATGGGCTGTACTGCTATGTGATCTATATGTATGCATTGGAAAGATATGTAGGCATAAGAAGACAGAGATCCTGATATATCTACTTTTTTTAGAGTCATAGTACGCTCAAAAGTTGGAATTGTCAACCGTTAACCTTTTCTTTGTGAAACATTTTTGAACCATGATTATAATTTCAATTTCTCCACGCATCTGTCGTTTTACTGCTTGGCACCTTTGAAAAACTCTTGCAGCCATATGTTGCACCCGTTCTGTGGTCGGTGCTGTGCGACTGTATGGAATGTGTTCTGTAGCCCTCTTGCTTGTCTGTCGTGTGTATTTCGTACTTCATAGTTTGATATTCCTAATTCCTAATAATACAAACCAATTTGGATGGGAATGATGATTAAATAAAAGTTGAGTGTTACAAACATTGTTGAAAATATGTTGAGTCTCGAAATCTGGGCTTAAACGTTTTATTGGTTTTTCATTTCGATTTATTTCCTTATGAAGAAATATGTATGCATATGTATGTATGTAAAAGAACGTTCTTATATCCATTTCCAGAATGTAGTATTCTTGACGTCATTCCTAAAAACTGAGGGGACATGTGCATTACCAAAGTTCGTCTCCAAAGCTTTAAGCCTTCCCGCCTATAGAACAGACGATCAATGGCTGCATTTGTAGTAAATGAAAAAGAAGCTCCCAGTTTACCCTGCACCAGGAAACACAACTAAGGACGACTGACCCAGCGAGCACTGCCCTATAATATATCAAGACTAAGATAAGGTTATTAAAATGATCCTACATTCCCCGAACGTAGGAAATTGAGAAGAAACGATGAGTTATCGTGGCGCACATTATAATACCTGAACAAAAACACTTCAATTGATATTTATTTTACACAGTATCACTTAACAGCCTAAATTGAATAATATGTTTAACCTAACTTTATTTACCTTTCAATTCATTCGTGAGGGCTCGACCCAACCTTTACACGTCCTTCAAGAATTTACTCAAGCGTATGAACTCGACTCTTGTGCTACATTTGATGAAATGAGGGCGACTTTTACACCTAAACTCCGGTCTGAAATTGTATGCGGTCACGTGGAACACCTACTGGGTACAAGTGAAAGTGCTCTTCAGTGTCAGGAGACTTATAAGCCGCGTAGAGCTCTTACGTGTGAGTCATCTGTGTCTCTGTGGTCCTCCTCCACTCTCATTTGTATGCATTACTTTTACTGGCCGGTAACGAGTAGGGGAACGTCTTGGAATTGTGATCAGAATGTTTGAGCGGTGGAAATACGGCCGGAAGAGCGCCTTGGAATAATATTAGAGGTAGGCGATGGATCCCAAAGCTATCGCGCCCAATGATTTGTAGGAGGGTTTGAAATTTGAGGATATGAAAAATTAAAATTTGGATAAAAGAAAAAATGTGAGTTAATCCAAAGAGTCAGCGGGAATCAATACAAATAAAACAGAAGCATAACAGAATATTTTTAAAGTTGACACATGTTTTTTTTTAATTCTCCTTTCTTTTAAATCAATGGATCAGTTGTTTAACGTTACACCACAGCCGCAACGTTTAAGGCAATTCTAAATACTAGTATTGAAATAATTTTTTGTTTTCTTTAATGTACATAAATAGTGTTCGAAGTTTATAAGATAATAATTCCGTGAAAGTGAATATCTGATTAAGCCATTCATAGAAAATACAATCGCTAACATAACCTCATAAGCTATACGTATCATCGTCTGTAACTCCTCAAATTCACTACAGGTTTGAACTGCAATACTACTTGTCACTTCGTCATTTAACTTCGAGTAACATGACGCGAAAGTAAACACAATTTAATTTTATGGCGCGACTAATGACAGCTCTATATTTGTACGAGGCGTGGATTGAAATGCGAGTAAAATTTGAAGCAAAAGTATACTCGCATCTTGAACGTTTTAAAGTCGGAATCTCACAGTTTGAAACCCTATTTCGAAAATGCTTTATAAGTATCGGTTCTCGGAATGAACGATTTTTCTTTTTTTAATTCTTTGTGTTGTTACATTTTAAAAAGGAGACAGTAAGAGGTTAAAGTAAACCTAGTGTATCTAGGCTGAGCGACGCATGCCGAAAGTGAATAAAATAATAACTATTTGCAGCATTTATTGTTGGCCCCGTATCCTCAATAACTAAACATGCTAAGTCATCTTAGTTATATGATTTTTGTTATCTATTTTAAGTCATCAGTAAATTAGTTCGTCGCAGACTTCCTTTTTTTTGCAGCTGGAAAAGGTAAAACAAATAAAAAGGTTTATTTTAGGCTTCATTATCTATTGCTCAAAATCTTGAGGAAAGGTGCCAATTTTTCCAGAAACTCGGAAAACTTTTGCCAGTACAAAATGAAGACTCCATGTACTAGGGCTAGTAAATAAATTCTCAGTTAACTCCTAAAATTTTCACGTCTACAATTTTTTTGCAACAATTGTACTAAAATGAAATTTACAGGTGAAAATATATATAGGTTACAAATGCGTATAGACAAAAGCGGACCTCACGTAAAGAAATATCATGTTGTTATGAACGAGAAACTTTTTTGCATATTCCCCTGAAAAAGTTTTTGACCAGTACCCCTCTGATGTGCCCGTCCCGAGTTATAGATCATGGAAGCCTAATTCCGCCTTGGAGGAGCTGGTGGGAGCGAGGTGCATGCCCTGTCATGCCTCCTAACTCAGAGAAAGGAAGCGTTAAGTACGTGTTCGAAAAATATTTTTTGGGGTCACATTATTTTTCAGAAATAGGTTAAGCGTTTCTCACTTGTCCTATCATCTTGCCTGAACCTATGAGTCTGAAATACAGGTAAAAGTTGGGGAGAAGTAAATAATTTTTTGGCTGCACAATGAAGTATTTTCGAAGGAAACTGTGCAGCTAATATCAACTCTCAGATATTTCTCGTGAAATTCAGTGTATAAGCTTAATTAATGCACTCATTTCATAACACATATTAACATTCCAAATAGGTAACAACGAGGTCAAGATTTAATCCTATTACTTCTCAAATAATACAATCTGCTATACCGAAGACAATTCCTGTTGAAAGAGTCCTTCGCTTCAACTGTGCGAGTGAGGTATGTCCTTTTCTGAGACCCAAGATTTATATTCATCCAAGTAACAATAAAAAATTGTTATCACCCTGAACTACAAAGTGATATCCCGGAAATAAATCTGCAGGATTTATGTGTTGTGTCCAGAGCACGAAATAAATGTCTGCCAGGAATTTTTATTCAACTTCAACGCGAGAACATGGAGGAGCTGTTACTTGCAAATCAAGAGTTAGTTAGAAACAGTTTTTCAAACGAGTTAGCTTCGTAAGAAAGTATGTTGAAAAAAATGAGTTTTAGTTATTGGTTAATAAAACTCAAAGAGCATTCATGCGTACGCAGAACCGATTTTTGTTGGGGGAAATGGAACTGGGAAACGGCTGAAGCTTTAGCTTCTCAAATCTTACCTAAAATAATAAAGGGAAGAGCAAAGAGCACTTACATGTTTCGGATTCCATTTTTAAGAACTTGATCTTACAACAGGGAGTGAAGAAACAATTATGGATAATGTTGAAAAAAATTAATATGCATGAAAATGGAAGAAAGTGAAATAAATTATTTATGTTCATAATCGAATTTGGCTGAACTAGGAAAATACTATTCTGTGGCACTAAGCAATGCTATTACATGGCGTTTTTATATCCAGTTAGAAAATTCTACTTCCTTTGCGTTCAAATTCAATTTTCTAGCTTCCGTACGTTCCATTCAAATTTTAAGTATCCACTAGAAAGTGAATCAGAAGTTTAGAGAGATAACAAGAAGTTGACATAAGTGATTCATGTTTGGTGAAGGAAACGAAAAGATTTTGATATCATCCCACTGGGTGGCCATTCAAGACGATGCTCGACCAACAGTTATTTCCTAGTCTCTTCAGACACCCTCGATCAGCGTGCGATGTTCGTCTCAGTAGTTGTGCTTTTATAACTGAATACAGACCCACACTTTGACATCGTGTTGTATTTGCGAACGACATATTTAAATCTAGCTCTGCTTAACACGTATAACCATGGAATTCTTTTCCAATAAATTCAACTTTTATTTTGAATTCAACTTCTATTACAAACTGTATTGGCATTTTTCGCAAATTGCACAATATTTTCGTGGAAATTATTACGAACATACAATAAAAAAATAAGCATCATACCAGTAAAGTTTAATTTTTAATGTGTGTTTAAACCATTTCCTATTTAGTGCCTATCGAACACATGAATACGTTGACATCAGAAAATTCTTTTCTACACTCCGTCAGATAAAAATGTGCTGAGTAACCAAAGATAAAAAGTGAAAAAACTGAAAATTCGAGATCTAAATTAATAAATTAATAAATTAATAATTTGATCACAAAATATAGCGAACATTTTATGTAATTTGAACGTAGCTTTAAAATTTCGGCTGCGCATATTTACTGGCCTGCCAGTAGAGGCTACGTGAATTCATTTCTGTATAAATTTTGAAACTTCGAAGAGCATTCGTCAATAAGACAATAGGTCGAAATAATTGAAATGAATTATTTCATACTCAAACGAATTCACCTCACATATTAGCTGCCGTTAGCAGACACAAGTTGACTCCCATTGGCGCAGCCTCGGTATAGGGGCAAACGTTGCCATACACCTCCATTTAATATAGGTAAGAGTGAGTTAGAGCATCACTTCTGCATGTAGCTGAAACAGTGGGACTCTCAGGAAGAAAATAAATTTTTATGATAATTAGAAACTTGAATGATAATTCCCCCAACATCTATCAATTCTACAGTCGGGGATTTTGCAGGTATTTGTTTGTTTAAAAAACTACATAGGCATCCCCGAAATAAACTATACAATGTGCTTAAAATCAAATCAGGAAACAAAATCCGACTAAACTGATACAAAAAGTTTGGAAGTAATATAGTTGACGTATGAGCTGCAGTTTCTGAATCTCTTATGTTAATATTATAAGTATCTCAAGCTATATGCATAGTATAGGATATGTATGTATTTCGATGAATGACGAAAGAGCTGAAAGACTTTTAATGGATAACAAAGGTGTTTATCGGTTTGGTAACTATAATTTACATGTGTTTCATACTTTCTCCTATGATTCGAGGTCATAAATATAAGCTCACAATAAAATATAGTATGCGGTTGTAGTATTCACGGTTTGCATTAAATTTTACCGAGTATACCTAGTTTGACTTCAGGAGAAATAATAAATTAGATAGCATCAAATCTTCTCAATCCTCCACTACAAAGGCGATTTTCTCATAACGAGCATTCGAGTGAGCCTTACCGAGTCTAAGAACTTGAAGAGTGGATTACTAAATCGGATTGCTAGAAGTACCCGTAGGGAATTCATTAATCGAGCGTAATGAGGTGATGGTGAATACAAAATGAAGGTTGATTTTCTAACAGAAGATGAAATACAGAATATGCTGACGCTTATCTCAAAGGCCAATGGTGAATGAAAATTATTTATTCAAACATCTATCTGTGAATAATAAAATCAGGAAGCGGGGCTAAATAATATTTATTTTATGAGAAATCGGTATTGCCCTCCAGCACTTCAAGAAGCATGCTAGCAATTGATGTGAAATAATTTCTCTGAACGAGCGCTCTCAATGATGACGGAAATTTAAGTCAAATTCCGCTAGGATTCTCTGTACCAGAAGCCTGTTTCCAAAAACGCATCAGCCGAGAAAAGAACCTTTATCTAGCATGTATATTTTAAAATTCCACTATGGAAAAGCAGGCTCTAAAATTTAACGGCTGAGTGACAGTGAATGTTTTGCGATTTGTCAGGAAAAAAACCGAGCGTGAACTTAGACCATCAATTGAATTCCATTCAGCCCGGATTTTAATAGTCTTTGTGTTCGGAGACGTGAGAAGAAAGAAGGACACTGATGATAAAGCTCACATAAATTGTTGAAAAATATAAGGCAATGAAGAACAAACTTTAGTTCGATCTGTTCGAGAAAATGTCTCAAAAAAGCGAAGAGAGCATCATGAATTTTGACGGAAGTAAGTGTTCACGAGAGATGAACAAGTTCTCTAAATAATAACAGTGTGGTAGAAACTTGGATGTTATATTCGTACGGAAATGAGTTGAAAAATGGTTAGGATGAATAAATTGCAGATCTTTCTCATAACTACACAAATTTTGTTCACATGAACTTATTTATGTTCTTGACTTTTTAGATTTGATTCTTTCATTGTTTAAGTAAAATGAGACCGACAGTTCCGATGTTTAATGATTCAGAATACCTCGTTTAATCTAATTTACAGCGCCAGTCAGCGAAAAAGCTGAGGAAAATTGAATATGCTGATTAGTTTGTGCCTCATTTGCCCGATTAGCCCGGCCAACATGTCAAACTGGCGCAAAAAAAATGATCAAGGCAGTTTCGAAGTTCTTCATTGTGAGAATGTTTTAGACTTCCTGACGTGAGACAATTGTGCTCTTGCTCGAGCCCTTCACAACAACATAGTCATCATGCTTCAAAAGCACTAGGAGATTGATCACTAGCATAATAAATATGAAAACAATACCGAAAAACTCTTCACCTAAAATATTTGCCGAATTAAAACATGTTCATCCACACCGCATATTCACAGTGTTTTGCTGCACTCCCACTGAAAGCTTGCTCGATATCTTCGTACAAATCCTGTGCAATGAATTGACGCGATGTGCGTCGAAGCGCACTTCAATATATTTGTTTGTCGGCGTTTATTCTCAGAATTAAATGAGAAATACACGCATAAATGAATGCAACGCTTGATTCCTATACTATGTTTGGAGAAAAGTAAGTTTTTATTTCACACTAAATGTTACAAGCACTTATCCTTAAATTGAATGAAATCATTTGTTTCTTAGCTGTTTTAAGGACTCCTCTCTCCATTAATAAATTTAACGTTATTTAAATACACTTGGCGATATGTTAATGTGTATTTATATATTAATCAATAATGTATCATTAATAAACAAAATTTAATTAATTAAACAGACAGGTGCACGGAGGATTACAATGTTACGCTGCTGCTGCTACATTCGAAAATTATTTACAATTGCAATATTCTACCGACATTCATGGGTTGGTGTACTAGCTAAGAATTCTCATTCTCAACGTTTGTATGTATTGTAGATTGGGGAAACTGAAACGACTCAAGTTACAGTCCAAACTTACGAGCAAATTGACGTAAACTTAAATTTGGAGCTTCGAAAAGTAGAAAAATCACCGGGTGATGAAACGCCAAACCCGCTCAGCTTAACAGAACGGGGAACGTTTCTAAAGGCGTCCGAAATAAATAAAAGCGAACAGAAAATAATTCTAGCCAACTTTATGGTTGCAGTGTACGAAGAATTGACAAGTTTGAGGAGTCTGCCAAAAGTGGGACTGGTCCGCTCGTGACGCTGCATCCCTAGTTTGGAGAGCAAACTTGGCAGCTCGCACCTAATTAGCAGGACAAGGGGTGAAAATTCTGAGAACCGAGCTATGGTCACATAAAGAGTCCTAAAGTCGCCTTGTTTGCCCTAGGTGTTTGAATCGAGGGTGCAAGGCCTTAAAATTTTATTTGACTGGGAAAACCTTCAACTTTTAGAATCAAAACGAACAGTTCATGTAAGTCTTTGAAGGTAAGTAAAACAATGCATTCAGTGAATTGTTTCACAACTGTGAAATTTAGCAGCTTCAAAAAAATTTACTAAACCTAATATCTGTGGGTTGCATACGGCTCATATATATACAAGGGTGTTAAAAAGCGAGAGGTAGAAACTTTGACAGTGGACGGAGACACGCAAAATAATCACCTTTTCACGAATGCCAAATATTGCAAAGCTCCTTAATTTTTAAACCACTGAGATTTTAAATTTTACCTTGATGAACATTTTATCATATTTTCGTGTTTCTAAATTGCTAATTTCAAATTTAATAATTTTTTAAGCCTGTCGAGTCTCAATTGCTTAGTGTTTACGAATCAATTCACCCTGCAGCATAGAGCTGACACCGTGGCACGTTTGTCATATTAAGAAATGGCGGATATGCATATGGCCCACGGTGCGGCAACGGCAATCTTAGAGGCGCTGCTAGGTTGTTTACAGAGCATTTTTCGGATCTATTTTTTCTCAGCTATCTTAAGTTTACAAACATACTTCGTCGTCTATGCGAACAAGGAAGCTTAAACGTGAACAAGAGAGGTTTTGTTCGGCCCAAAGAATTCCGCGATGCAGTTGAGGAAGGCGTGATGCAATACTTCCATGACAGGCCCCATGCGAGCACCCGGGCCACAGCACGTGACCTAGGAATACAAAACCATGTCGACGTACGGCTTGTTCCCAATGACTACAAGCAAAATCTTTATCATTTTCAGAAAGTTCAGGATCCGTTTCCGACCGACTCGTGTACAGTTTGCACATTGATGCCCGAGGCAAGAACAGGCCATAGAAAAATTATTGAAGCAATTTATATTCACCGCTGAAGTCACTTTTACATACAACGAAAAGTACAACACGTATAACTTGCACGACTTGTAAGATGATATCTCTCATAAAGTGCATCAGTTCAACGACTCACATCGGCTTAGTGCCGATAAGTGGGCTGATATTGTCATCAACTATTTTATTGGCCCATATCTGGTGCCGTCCTCTGTAAATGGACTAGTTTATGTTAAGTTACTAAGGGACGTACTGCCTGAACTGCTGGAGGATGAGCCTCTAGGTATTCACTTTCAAATGTGGTTTCAGCATGATGGAGCTCCAGCCCATCCCGACAAGAAAGCTCACCAATATCTAAACGACATTTTTTTGAATTGGTGAATAGGGCGAAATGGCCCAGTAGCATAGCCTGCTAGATCTCCATACGTGAGTCATTTAGATTTCTTTCACTGGGGCAACAAGAAATAATTGATTTATGAAAAAACGGTAGAGTACGAAATTGATCTTGTGGCCAGAAAGCGGCGCAGCATTGAACTGTGCAGATGAACCAAGACTTTTGCATAGTATCCAGCGACCCATTCGAAAGAGGTACCATACCTGCATTGACGGAGGGAGCAGACATTTCGAATAGTTTAATAAAGTTTGTTTGATAAAACATAAGTTTCTCTGATATTCGTTTCATTTACCATGATGATATTTCTAAGAAGCAGAAATGTAATTAACTGGCATCATAGTTACATTTTAAACTTAAGTGCCTTGAAAACTAAGGAGTTTTGAAATATTTGGTGTTCGAGAAAAAAAATTCTTTTTTCGAGACGCTGACTTCTGTCAACGTTTGTACCTATCGTTTAACACCCTGTATTTCATCTTAAACGCTGTTAATTGCTAACAAAATTTTGTTTTCTGTAGATGCTATGACCCTAAGAATTGTTTTCAAAATAGATGTTCATATCTTAAAAAAACGTGATTGGTAAACAAAACCCAGTTCAAAAGGGAATGAATTAAAATTCGTAAATTATTCAGGATATTACATAGGTACTGACTTAGATCCAAAAATAATTATATTCTTTTGAAAAACTCGCTGCGTTGTAAAACGCTCTATTTCCACCAAATGTCATATTTTTTCCATAAATGGTTTCATGTCAGCAATGTCAGCAATCGACTTGGCAATTGGAGAGTCTCCCTCAAGTTTTAATTTTCTTTAAATAAATTTTCTATTGTTACACTCCGGCCTGCGAAAGATATGTACAAGAATTTTATGATGAATTCAAAATTTAGGCCAGTCTAAGCTGGATCTTCATTTGCGATTGCATTCGGTAGTAAGGAAAGTTATATTGAAGTCAGATGTAAGTTCTTAACAAAACTCACCATAGCCAATAAATTGTCCATGACCAGCTTTACTTAGACATGTGTGCGTAAACATTCTTAAATACATTCAGTCCCGTAAATAAATTAGCACGTATTTCTCATGGTTAATAAATATTAGAAATATAGATAGATTTACTGAAAATTAATCGTTAAACAGGATACATCCATCTCAATATTCAAAACTATCTTCCTATTGCTTCGAATCATTGTAAACAAAAAATAACTATGCAATAGCCAAACTTCTGTCGCTACTTAAGACGGACGGTCATCATATGTGTAAAAGCTGTCAATTACTTAATGAAAACAACTACATTTTTTCGTTCCTTGGTTGTGGCCGTAGGATACGGGCAATAATTGAGCCATAAAGCGCCATTCAACATGGCATTGAAGTCGAAAGGTCGTCATAACCATGATTCTTCTAAACAATTCTTCCCGTTACTCCCTGCTGTCAGATTACACACTCCCTTTCGGTACCACTGCGTCCCGAACGATAAACAAAATAAGGTTTCTTCGTTGGAATTAGTTTCAGTTGAAGCTTACAAATTAAATTAACTCCATCAGCAGATGAAAAACATTTTCAAGCACCAAGTGCCGCCTAAGATTCATTTTTGAAGATAGTACTTGCATTAGTTCTCCGCGTCTTAAAATTTCGTATTTATTAGTTTC
>VOMN01021625.1:0-10444 GCA_014899125.1 Orchestia grillus
ATTCAACGAAATATTCATCAAACGAAGGAGCACACAACACTGGTAGTACTATGAAATAGCGAGGAGTCGATCTGGGGGCTCCTGTGCTAATGGACATCCACAATTTTCACAAGACAGAATAAAACTGTTTCTTCTCCAGCCTGCTCATGTGATATTATTTAGCATTTGTAAGGTATATATTTGGAAACATTTACTGGGCTTTAATATTTCTGACTTATGATGTTTCCAAGTTTATTCCCTACAATATGGATCCTAGGCGTCCCTTATTCTAATACATACTTATCATTTATGATTGCCTCAGTGCAAACATGTCAGTTATGCCACCCATGTTTAGTTATCCTTTAGTTATGCCACCCAAATCAGCGGAAAGAAGCCAACAACGGTCGTGTATTGATTGGGGCTTGTAACCTTGCTTTTTAGTCCTCCCACCACCACGCTAGCCCAGACACGCCACTCTTGCTCTTTACGTACAGTTCACCTAAGCCAGCACGTACAGACACTTCCGATCACGATGACTGTCTAAAAACTTAACAGAACATTACCTACCTAGTCATGGCATAGCTAAAGCATCAAATAGTGGGTCACGTTAATGAATTTAAGTAAATGTAGAATAATATTTTTGATCATACCTTATGAGAGAACGGATTTATTTTATTTCCAAATGGATCAGTTCATTTTCTTCACAAAATATTTACAAAAGCCTTATTCCAATTCATGGGAACTGTTGAAGACGATTTCAACTTTTACTAAGGTATTTTCAACAGCATTATTAGTTGCCAACATAGCCAAAATCTTGTTGCATCATCTTTTACGCAGATTATTCTTGAATAACTTCCAATGCAATGCTTAGCTTCATATAACCAGTCTAACTTCTCAACGGAACGATCATGGAATATTTGGAAATGACGGTCAATTGGCGTATTTTTACGTCTTTATTGATGGAATTTTGAAGCGAAGTTTCGTCGGCATTTCAGTAGAACTTTCTGCAGCATTTTACCAGAACTTATGATTGCTTTAGCTGAGGTTGTACGACGGTGGTTCTGGCGTGATGGCCCTGAATTCGCAGGCGATTTTGTCAACAAGTGCGACGAAATGTTAAATAAAATACTTAAGTTTGAATGTTCGCGACAAGGCCGAAAATTAGAAAACTTCATGGGACTCACAGTGAGTTATAGAATCGCAATGGACGGTACTCTCTTTACAAGAGAAAGTGAAATGGGAACCACTGCATCAATTTCACCTAAAAAGTGTTGAAACTTTTCCTCAGCGATATTGAAAAAAACTCATACTGTCAGGAATCGACAGCTTTACCATTTCATCATTGTAACGAATAAACAATCCCTCTAGAAAAAAAACCTCTCTAGATTGAGCAATGCTTTTGTAATGTTCCAAACAATTTTTGTTTGACAAAAACAGCAAATTCTGACTCGCTGCTGCAAATACAACTCGCTTCAAAAAGCTAACGCCGGAATGCTCCGGTGATGGAGAGGCAACAATGATACCCAAAAATTTGCATCGATGCTAACTCGAGAGCGGGACAGGGACTGCCAGGCGTGCCTTAAACATGCATGGATCTGTCACGTGGCGAGGTGGCGGCATGACAGGTGATGCAGCGCTCGCTGTGATGATTCCATTAGTGATTCTTGTTGTTATCAATATGAAGGTACGCTTTTAACATAAGTTACTCCCAATTATATTTGTGAAATAAAATCAGTAAATTCTTATCAGTAATTCTGCAAATTAATTAACGAGCGGGTGTGTAAGTAAATTTGGGACGAAGAGTAGAAGAAGAGAAAGTGAGAGGCAATGTCGAAAAGGAGAGGGGAGGAAACTAAAAATATAATTCAAATAGAATGAGAATAGAAAAGCCAAATTTTAATGTAATGTAATGAAATTGAATTAAACAGCATACAGTAGAAACGATCAGAATGAAATAGACGTAGAGATGCGTGAGAAAAATAAAATGAAATAAAACTATAACAATAACACACACACAGTAGAATGGAAAAGTGAAAATGTAAGCAAATAGCAAAGAATGGAAGTACAATGAATTGTGACGAAGCAAAAGAGTATGGTATAAGAAGAAAAAAATCACGTTGATATCTGCATTCGTTTCTTTTTACAGATGAATCCGGATTGATGGAAAAAATTATATCAGAATAATTAAACATCGTCTGAATGCATAGAGATCAATAACTTCTACCGAAATCCGTACAAAAAGATTTTAAGATAACAACAAAATTAGACAGAAAACAACAAATTAGACACAAATAACTCGCACCCCAGCGCGTAGTGTCCGTAATTTCACCCACCGAGTCTTTTTCTTACTCGATTTCTATTATTCATATTTAGGCGCAATTATTTATGGAGATATATAATTGTTTTAGAAAACTTAGATTTGCATGCGTCGTATTCTGAAGCCTGCATCGATCTCAAGGACGTCGATTCAGTGAGCAGCCGCACAGCTAGCAGTCAACGGGAATTTGCCCCATTTTTCCTTTGCTTCGTTGAAGAATTGCTGAACTTTTTGAGAAACTCGAGGCAATTAAGGAATTCTCAGAAATTTTTTCATCTTCATATGCCGTCAGTACCTCAATAAAAATTCCTGTGCTCTCTGGAATTGCATTTTTGGCTCTTGAGAAGGTTACGCTTGGCTCAGCAGCGCCCAACGCCGGCGTTGAGCGCAGCCCGGTGCACGCTGCCTTCCTAGGTCAACACTGACTCAACTAAATAGAAATAAACGCAACGAAATCCACTTGCATTGCATTTTAACTCGCCGTGTTTCATCAAAAGAATATTGCGCAAACGTTGGGGGTGGAAGTCTAAATCTCTTTCTAGCAATCCTATTTTTACCCTGCTAATTTAAGGTAATTCTAACAATCTGCAGACATGTTTTTTCATTTCGAAAAGTTAGATATCACGAAAATAAACCCTGGTACTCCCAAAAAGTCAAAGAAAATAGCTCATAATTACTTATCGTACACTCGGTATGCCCTTGAAAGTTACGCGAATTTTAATTGAAATCATTTGGAGAATTTTTATTACTTTCGATAGTAAGAAATTTTTATTTGAAATGGATGATTCCTGTCTTGCTTTATAATCTTAGAGTAGTATTAAAATAATTTGAAATAAAAAAATGCATTGGACTCGTCCATTTTTATGTAGGAATTAATACCTTCCCTTGAATCAAAACGAAAAACTTAATAAGACGTGTGCAAAATATGTACCAAGCTGTACAAGATCTGTTCATAATTAGAACAATGTAAGCTCGGCCATATTTTTGTGGATTGAGTTCACTTTTCATACGAAGATGTGACCTAAGTTCTCAAAATCTTACATTAGATAGCAAATCCTTGAATTCTGGAATTATTCAAAAAAGAGATAAGACCGGGCAGCATTATTACAGCCAGCGCAGTACCTCAATAATATTCAACGTACGCACTGCCAATTTTCACCCCCTCGGGGGTTTCCTCAACGCTGTTCCGCGAGCACCTTCTCACGCGTCGTTGGTATCGCTTGTTTTGCAGTCGGGGTTGGAAATTGCTTCGAGCGAATATAAGTGGTTTCCATGGAAGTTTTTTCAATAAGTTTTCTATTAATTTACAGTTGAAGTAAAATTGAGGTTTTGCTGTGTGTTGGACTCATCCCAGAAAAAAGAAAGAAAGAAAAATCGTTTATTCCGAAATCAATCAAACACGCCGAGTATGGTACGCTGAGTTTCCAATTAGTAAGAATACACCCTTAAAATCAAGACGTCGAAGTCGCGATGAAACTTTTAACTGTGATTAAGAATTCTATGCTTAGCACGAACAGTGAAATATTAACCCAAAAACATAGTGTGATCTCTGTGTATACATCATAAAGTGAAAAATACAGTGCAAAGATGACCTATCGCCACCTAGAATCTTTTATAAATAAGATAGACCGCAGAGCGATAACAAAAATCTCATGATTCATACGAAATATTACGAGCATTTGCTCAGCCTAATACTGATCCTCGTTGAAAAAGAGGATGAAAAATAGTCGAATCGCAAATGATGACACATATGAATGTAAGAAGTAAGTTCTTCAATAGCTTTCAAACAATGAAGTGTCGATATTTTAAAATGGGGGAATGTTGCATCAAATCTTGAAAAGTTCCACACTCACTAGCTCTGGCATGAAGTTAGATACCCAAGAAAGCTAAACGCATATTCTGAGAACAGCCGGTATGTACAAGTTCTGTTCATGATTCTAACGCAGTACATAATTAGGGTGAATGACGCTAAGACAAATTTCGACACTGAAATTGTAAACATATATTTACACCCACACATACGAGTACATACATTGATATGCACATGTATGTTATTGCTGTGACTCAAAATGACACTTTTTCCTCGAAATCGTTTGGTGACGGGAGATTTTTTATGTATATCGGAAGATTGTTCCATAGCGAGGCTCCTGGGATTGACAGAGCTTTTTGCCCCATGTCGGATGAACGGCAGCTCAGCAAGACATCATTTCTTCTATTATGTTATAAAGAGCATATCGCGCTTTACGAATAAGAAACCTTTGCTGTATGGGAATCAAGCTCAGCTTCTTTATAGGAGAGGGGTTGCACTATCACATTCTTAAAAGTAAAGTTACCTATAATTTTGGCAGAGAAATTCATGCATTTCTGTAACTGTTTCTGAAGAGATGTAGGTATATTTCCCAACGCCAAGTACAGCCGTCGAAACGTGAAACACTATAGATTGAATGGCTAATAATTTGGTTTTTCGGTTAAACACATTCTTTACGCGATGAAAAAAACACTAAGGTCCCATTTATTATATTACATGTTTTTCTACGTCGGTTTTAAAGGTCATGTTTTGCTCAAACTACACGCCTAGTTTTTAACTTTATCTACAGGCTTGATTACCGGGTTCCTAAGTCATAGTACATTAAGTTTAGTTATCTGTTTTATTTCATCTTTAGAGCCGAAAATGATAAATTGTGTTTTGCTTGCATTAAGTTTGAGGCTACTTTGGCCGTCATATGATTTTAAACTATTTAACAGGCTTTTAGCGATTACTTTAGTTTCCAGCATTTTGTGTGGAGCACGTTTAATTGCAATCAGCACAGCAAACATCTCTTAGGCTCGCCAAGGGGCCATCATTTGCAATTCATGTACCCCTCAACTTATCCTATCCGTACCCAAAAGAATGTACATATTTATTTCACCAAGGATTTCCATTAGGTTACGTTAGCTCTAACTATGCCCTCGGGACTGCGATCTTTCGTGCCCACTAAGCCTCTTTTCATTTTGATGCCTTCTGTGTTGAATATTCTTCAGCCCTTCTTCCCTTTTTCAACTTGCTGTTTTAATGTGAAGGGAATCCTGCGTGTGTGTAAACACATCTATGCAAAGATTAAACGTTTTATAGAGTTTGTACTAAAATTGTCCAGTCCTTTTCACTCTAAAGTAGAAGTAGCACTAGTAAGGTTAACAGTACTGTAGTACGTCAGAGTATCTCGCACCGAAAAAGATAGACCATTCAGTATGAACTTCAGAGAACGGGGAATCTATGCACAAGGTTTGTTCCCACACAAGAAGGATTCTGGGAACAGCAAGTTAAGAAAGAAGTGGAGAAAAGATAAAGAATCATCAGCGAAGAAGGCATGAAAATAGACGCAAAGTGGGCACAAAAGAAAGAAGTCCCGTTGGCTTAGCTAAAGCTACAGTAACCTAACTGTGTCCTCCTGGGGACGCTAGTCCTCGTAGCATAAGATAAACAAACTAACTAACCTAACCCTATGGCCTATTGGGCTTATTATTCATTATTTTTTGACAAATTCTCCATTGCGCTTTATTCCAGAACGCCGTCAAAACTTTTGGTATAAGCATTGCTCAGAAAAGTAGCCCATAAAAGGAATTATTCAATTACATTCAATAAAAATTCAAGGGTAAGAATAATTTTGGGCGTAACTCGCACGAGTGTAAAAGAAATAAAACATAGGAGAAAAGAGCAAAATATGAATAGTATTAGAGGTGGTATAAATTGCAGCGCTTCAGTAACTCCGACTATCTCGCACCGAAAAAAAAGGAACCATTTAGTATTTACTGGCGAAAATGGGGAGCCTATGCACAAGGTATGATACCGCACACTGCCTCCTGAGCATCAAAACTCAAGTTCCGAACAAAGAGGAAGAAAAGACAAAGAAGAGGTGAAAATTGAAGGAAGTAAAGTGGGAACGAAAGCCAAAAGTCCCGAAGGCCTACCTATAGCTTAGGTAACCTAACAGTGTTCCCCTGGGGATACCAGTCCTCATAGCATACGATAGACAAACCGAGCCCCATAACTCTCTTCATGNCCCAGGGGAATAATATGAATACATATCCCACAAGCAAAGTGGAGCAAAATCGCAAGTGAGGTTGAAATCCAGACGAAACCGTTGACCATTTTACTCTCAAATGGTGAACATTCTACACCAATGTTCAATCTTACTGTAAAAATACATTGATAATAGTATTCATGGACAACAATTCATACATCGTTCAACAATAAAATAAACTTGTAAGAACTATCCAAGATAAGAAATTTCAAGGTGAATAGAAACAGTGCAATTAGTAAAGCATTAGATACCCCTTTGAGAAGCATATTTTAACTTTAAACTTCAAAAGCATAACGAGGTACGCTAAGGTCAATATGTTCTACTATTCGAGTTTATAAAGTTAACTTTCTCCAATGTTTGCTGTTCTGCGAACGTAAATAACATCAATTTCATTAAAATGATCTTACGCTAACAACGTACATTCCACGTGAGGCAGCTAAAGCTGAATGGCAGTGCGTGCAGATGGATCGGCGCCATCAGAGCCATGATGCACAGGGTAAGCCACAAAAAAGTCTCGAGATTTTCAAATACCTATTACTCAGCAAGTATTCTTGGTAAAGACCTCAGGCTGATTCCATTCAAGAAATAATTTATTAATTTTTGAAAAATAGCACTGTAAGGAATCTAGTTAAACAGGAGTCGCATGTTTCGCTCGGCGGTGTATGAGGCATACGGCATTTTGTTGAGTTTCTTTTGCGGCGAAATCCAACACAGCAGAAACATCTGAAACGATGCAGGATTGTTTAATTAAATTTTGATAGAATTCTGAGCAGCGCAAGTTCATCACTGCAAGAAACGCTCGAAGTTGAGTTCGGTGATGGCTCACGGCAAGACTGGGATGTGATTTCACGAGGTTAACAGTGGAATGAACAGGATCACATTCCATACTCGTAGCGTCCCACGTGATATAAAGGCAACATCGAACGTGCCAAATGAGTTGAGAAACACGAGTGCATTGAGAAAATATATGAAGGATAAAACTGACCAACGTGTAATATGTTACTTCAACTCGGGGTTGAGCTAACTTACGAACAAGTATAGAACGAGTATGAATTCGTACCAAATGTACGAATATAAATGGCCAAAAGCAAGACGTGATGATTAGCAAGCTAGAAGAGAAAGACTACATTAAAATAAGGTATATAGGTAGGTATTTAACCTGCGTATAGAAATATTTTTCACTCAAGTTTAAGTCTTCTTTAAACTTGATCGAATGAAAACTAAGACAACATTTTAAGATCTATATTGATCTTCAAACATTATTTCTTACAGTAATTATCACAAAAAATGTTGGCAAATGACTAGCAGCCTGATATAGACGGCTATGGAGTAATGTAATCAAGATCTTCCGGAATGTTGAACTGCTTGTTAATGACGTCTTCCTCAAGGAAGAACTTATTTTTACACCAGGATTTGATGGCAAAAATGTTGTCAGTCCACCTATTGGCGGCTTCTAAGGCAGCGACTGCTTCAACTTCTAAAAGCTTCAGCGTTTCAGGGTCGCAGTCGACGTATTGCTTCATCTCAGCCTGGAGAGACGCGTGGCGCCGCTGAGCCTCCGCCAAAGCAGCCAAAGCCTCAGAGCGTTCAGTGCTCTCACACCTGTGTTGAGAAGCCGCATTTATTTTATCCTTCAAATCTGAGAGCCTGTCTTCAGCCGTACTCAACTGGTCCTGGAGTGTAGATTTCCTCTGGTTCAATTGAGTTGAAGCCTTGCTCGGGAAGGCCCAGAAGTACACACCAGTGCCTATTTTATCGGTGTTGACCATGTTGTCGTCGACGAGCGACTGCACCACGTCCTTCACTGATTGAGCTATGACTCCTTTCTCCTTGGGAGCCATCTTCTCAAGTTCCTTCAGCATGAAGAAATCTTTCTTCTCATAGAAGAGTTCAAGCACCTTAGAGCGCTTCTCTTCTATACTGAGGCCCTTTCGTCTCGACATTGCAACCGTTGTCCTGGAACAAAGAAAGAATTATATTATTCCTGCACAATACATACCTGTTTCAACCTGGACAAATTTTCATTTTCAGTTCTTCATAACCAAAAATTTAATGAGCTAGAACCTTAATATGTAAATGAACAACAACCAAAATATGCAATATAACCAATCTTTTTGTCTTTCTAGCACAGTAAACATCATCAGTGAGGGATTGACATCCCAATCTAGGGTCAATTTTCTTTCCCAGGCTATTCGAGAAATGCAGAATTCAGAAGAACTGCATTTCATTATCATTCAAGATCTCAAAATTAATACAAAATGTTCATTTTAAAAACTACAGTTTTTTAAATAAAAAGGAATTCATGTCTTGGAAAAATACTAACTTTATCTCCAAAGCAATTCCAGATGTTCTAATCAAAACCTACTATATCAAACTTGTTGCCTATACATTAAAAATGTATCAGTGATCTGAAACATTCAATCTGTATCACTGATACTGAAAATAACATTTCATGTCAGAATTACCATAAATAAAGGAGCATCTTAAGAATTTAGCATCATTTGTCCTGCCATTTTTGGAATGGTGCATCTACTAATGACACATAATCCATGCTATGCACTGTGTTTATTAAAGAGCTTGGGTAAGGCAATTAGGTGTTTCTAGTGTTATTAGGGCTAATGGTAATACAATTAAAACAAATTACAAAATTGGAGCACCCACCTTAGTTTATTTATCAATGTTTCTATTGTTAGAACTAGGATTGTGCAGAAGTTAACAAGTTATTAAAATGAAATGAGGTATCAAAATTTCATATGCTCTGTAACAAAAGCCATAAATTTCAAAATTCAAATACAAAGTAACTGCTTGCTTGAAGTTTAAAATTACCTAAAAAGAATTCACATTATTATGCTTCAGAAGTTACATTCTGAGACATGGAATGTGATGAAACATATTAATGCTTGCAGCAACAATAATGGGCATCCAAAACATCTCAAGATTTCAACATTTCATCAGCCTTCACTAATTTTGAAAATTGTAATATTTTGCACACTGGCCTAACACTTTGGAGACTCGCCAGTTAGCTTTGCAACTTAGCACCAGGACAATGTCATCTTAATGATATTGTCACAAAAGGTTACTCGGTACAATTTTATGAGTGTTGTTACTAACTATCAAGATTTAGATTTTGATATTATGTTTAAAATCATTTTGTAGAATTTTGAAAGGGCTGTGAAATGGAATGTAAAAGAAAATTTTTAGCTACTAACTGTAGTTTTTCATGAAAGAAAAATGCCATCCCAAGTAGCCCTGGTATTTGGGGCTACTCAAGAACCTACAAAAAAATTAAAAACCATGCTTTGAAATATTATTTTGACATAGAAAATTTTCTTTGTTCAGCAGGGGGTCATGGCAATGGTTGAAATTCAACAAATTTTCTGACCACCTAAATTTTTTAAATGGCAAATATTTGAGCACGGTGTGATATTAAAATTTTGTTTGGTATAAGCGCATCAGATGCAGCTTATATGTTGTCTACATTATGTAAAATATAGAACATTTATGAGTGGTGATTGCAATTCAAATGCAGCAAATCCAAATTCTATTGAGACTAAAATTCTACTTGAATGCAGCAGTATTTTGATTAAAACATTCAATCCCTGGGTCAGGTCTCTATGTCCAGAACTTAAGAAATAGTAGAAAAAAGTTTGCACACTTGTGTACAAAAAAAAAATGATGTACTATAAATAAAATTTCTCAACTATTTTGCCTTTAATGAGTTCAGTGCTAAAGATTTTCTTGCGCATTGCAAATACCTGTACATACTAATCACCTCAAACAAGAATAAAGATTTTAGTTGTTTTATGAACAAATAAGCTTATAAAAATTTTAAGACAAAGATGATCGCAGAAAGTAAAAACATTTCTTTTTTATTAATGTGTTTATTTACACAATATAAACTTTAGCACACACACCATAAAACCTAAAATAATCAAGAACTAAAATTAAACATTTCAAAGTCCAGTTTCATCCTCAGTAAGTCATTTGTGAAAAAAGATAAAAGAACAATTCAAAATATAAAATCTTAGATTGTTTAAAAATTGCTATATATTCAGGTGAAAACTTGCTATGGAAATGAACTGTTTGT
>VOMN01021628.1:0-11523 GCA_014899125.1 Orchestia grillus
AGGATCCAGTTAGGCGTCGCCGGGTGCTGTAGATTCTACAATGGCCGCTGCAACGCTCCATTCGGTTTCTTCTTCATGTAGTGGTCACTACAAAGCATCGAGAGCCTGAGGCAATTTCCATTATACCTAGAGCCGGAGCTCCTCGCAAGATCATGGGCCACTCTCGACGCTTTGTGTTGCGTTAGGTGGTAAATGAGCCCATGACGACCCGTGCATACCTAAAGAAAGACCTGAAGTCACAAGGAGTTCAAGTAAGTTGAAAAACGGTTACCAACCTGCAATTTCTTAGAATTGAGTCTTTTTGAGCGTCCTTTTCTTAATTTGTTCTTCAGAATGAAGTTGTTCGTCTTGAAATGTGAAAGCTAACGTCTGCAGGCTTTTTCATTCACCACATAATTTCCATGAATCTTTAAGCGATCTCGCTGTTGAAATTGCCGTATTGCTCTCTTGAAATTCATACAGTAAAACATGCCTAATGTTTCCTTTACTTGGAGTGTACATTTGGGTCAATAATAATTATTTATTATAATAATTAGTAGAAAACAGGAAAAAACAAATATCACTTTAGTGATTTAAATGGCTACAAATACGTTATTTATGAAAAAAAATTGGTGTTATGATAGCCTAAATTTACATAGTTATTCAAAAAACACACAGAATTTTCACTCGAACTTGATAATCACATACAAATGTCCAGGCACTGTATATGCGAAGGAAGCCCTGTGGTTGTGCACTAGTTGTGCTCTCAGCAAAGTTGTCATGTGTTCCGAGTAAGGCAAGGTTCAATGTTCAGAAACACTCGGTCGAATACGCACGTTACACTCTACAGCAGGGTGGAGGGGATTGTCTTCTTGTCCTCATGCTCCAGCTCGTGTGTTTATTGAGATCTTGTTTTTCTGGCGTATTAATATGTCTCATAGTCTATGTGCGTCCCCGTGCTGTATCGATGACATGCTGTTTTTTTATTCAATAGAGTATTTAGTTAATGACGTATTTTCTGAAGCTTAAGGGTAAACATTACCTCAAAAGAGTGTGATTCTTATATAAAGGAATGAATATCAGTTCTCAAGATGCCTGATTGTTGCTGCTGGTGATCTGCGGGGCAAGGCTGGAACGTGTGAATGGCTTTGGCATCATTGATAGAAGCTCAAGTACAGCGAGGCGTTTGAACCATCGTACAAGGGCCAGAATGAGCATGAGAGTTTACTTAGTCTTTTTAAGTAAAATGGTAAGATATGAAAATGAACAAGCGTCAGTCTTATTTTAAATCTCTTATGATTTTTTCGTATGAAAAACTGATCTAATTCGTTAGTATCAGTATCTGAGAGCTCATGAGGACCGTTACTATGTACATCACTTGAACGGCCCGACCTGCTGGCAGTTTACGAGGCCACCATTCGAGCTTGAACTGATCTCACCACAGCCGTGATCTGTCGTGCAGCGGGATAATTTGGCCAAAGGTGAGACGGACTTAAGTCAGTGATGACGTAATTCATCGGTCCTAAAGCCAATGAAATGTTTTGAAGTTGATATTCTCCTAACTAATCGTAGATGCATTTATTCAAAGCGCATGCAGAAGGAAATTTCCGTTTTTGCTGTTAAACACCATTAAAAAGCCGTCGGTAGTTTTCAGATGGAGGGAGAAATAGTGCCATTCAGCCAAAGCTTTAAACTTTATTTCACACAAACCTGTGAGTTCTGAGGTCCCAGAGCCGAGCTGTGCCATCGAAGGAGGCCGTGAGCAGCGACGTTTCCCACGCCTGCACGGTTACCACCGCGGCGGAGTGGCCCTCCAGCACCCCGGTCGGCTCGCCTGGGCGTCAAACGGACGAGCTTTTTTATGTTACACGTGCATGTTATAATCATCACGACCATATATATGACATCGGCAACACACACAGCTGTTCGTGCAAAATTTCTACCCGAAAAATAAATTTATTTTAAGCATGAGGAATCCACAAGTATTTCATGAGCACCTCCTGACCAGTCTTTGAAGGTTCTGAGTCTCTTCGCCCTCGTGACCAACCGTATTCGATGTCCCAGCACACTGCAGTGGTATCCAAGCTACCAGATACCACACAGCTGTCCCCCACAGCTGTGACAGCCGTAACGGCCGCTGTGTGGTGCTTCAGAACTAGCTCACACTCTACTGTAAACAAAAGTTCAAGTCAGATGTAGATGGAGTATGGTTATAGTAACCCTAGTAAACTAATATTGTTGTCAAAGGTAGACATAGGGAACTTCTTATACAATGCAATCAAGTAATGATGATCTCATTGGTCTTAATTATACATGATAGTTCACAAAAAATAAAAATAACTCTTTAAAAGCATGTATCTCTTCATCCCATTCGTTGATTCTAATGAATTTTTCTATTTGATTTAGGAAATGTCCCCGACTACATGCATATTGAGAAGACAAAATGTAAAATTTCGAGAACAAATAATATTGTTAATAGGGATAAATTATTGATAAAATTATTATGAAATAAATTTCCCTCTTTCTTTGAGAAAAAGGGACGTTGTAAAATTTACACATTGAGTCGTGAGTGGTACTCTATGAACGAGATGAGACATTCTTTCAGGAATTACATCAAATCATTTCCCCAGTGTCAAGAGCTTCTTCATTGGCTGTGGCAAGTTACGATGAGCACTCTATGGACATTTGCAATCTAAGCTTTGAGGAATTAAATTATTGGAAATCTGATGTTTATGATGTTTTACGATGGGTATTTGTGATACTGCGAGATCTTTATTTAAAGTAACAGGCAATTTGACGTGAATTACATTAAAATGAATTGATTTCTTGAGATACACTAGCCTTTTAAAATAGTGATTTGATATCTTTTCTTACTATTTGAAATGTATAAACCAAGATAGCTGATATTTTCACAATCCCTCTATGTCTTGGTGAGCGCAGTTTTCCGTGCGATGCTAAAAAATAGGAAATTAAAATCTGTTATTGAGCTAAAGCGTGTTCAGTGCTTTTGAAAAGACGGTTCTGTTTTTGCATGAACCTTACGGTAAATGTACAGAACCTAGTTGTGCAGTTACTTTATGTCAGGGTAAATTTGCAAAACCTGGTTGTGCAGTTGCATTTTGCCACGGTAAATTCACAGAACCCGGTTGTACAGTTACTTTTTGCCGCGGTAAATTTACAGAACCCGATTGTGCAGTTACTTTATGTCACGGTAAATTTACAGAACCCGGTTGTGCAGTTGCATTTTGCCACGGTAAATTCACAGAATCCGGTTGTGCAGTTACTTTTTGCCGCGGTAAATTTGCAGAACCCGATTGTGCAGTTACTTTATGTCACGGTAAATTTACATAACCTGGTTGTGCAGTTACATTGTGCCACGGTGAATTTACAGAACCCGCTTGTGCAGTTACATTTTGCCACGGTAAATATACAGAACCCGGTTGTGCAGTTACATTTTGCCACAGTAAATTTACAGAACCCGGTTATGCAGTTACATTTTGCCACGGTAAATTTACAGAACATGGTTATGCAGTTACTTTATCATATCAAACGAAGATTGTTTAACGAACCGGCGTAAGTGCCCCGCCCCTCCTGCCACGGTCCTGCCCAGACCCTCAGGGCTCCGTCGAGCGCCCCTGTCACTGCTCGGGCGCTGGTCCAGGCGCGAGCAAACCAAGCACAGCAGAAAAAGGTCATCAAGAATGTGTGTTAACTTGGTGCTGCAGTAGTTTTAAATTGTGTTTTAAGAGCGTGTTGTGCCGAGGATAAAGCAGGACTTAGCAACGATGGAATATACTCCGTTGCCCTAGAAGTCTTGGAGCTTATTCGGGCCCTCATGTGGTATATATCCTGATCCCGGTTCTTCGTCATTCCTCATTTGATTGTAAACCTGTATCTAATGTAAAATTACTTGTGGTAAATAAATGTTTCTAAACATCCGGGTGACGTAATGGTTGACGAAAAGTGAATTACTAAGGGCGTTGACCTTGTTCAACTTCTCGGGTTAAATGAGGCTTCTACTCATAGGCCGAGGCTGTTGAGGTGTTCACACAGGCTTTGAATAATCGAGCTCACAGTACTTGTAAAAGTAATCATATCAACACTACGTTCTCATAATCACTCATACTGGCACTACTCATAGTACTCAAATTAGCAATACTCATATTTACACTACGAGTACAACTGATCGGCTTCAGGACGTCACTGACAATATTCTCAGTATTTAGAATCAAAAGTCATTGAAGTATGCGTCATTTCAGAGCTCTTGGCCGATAGGCTTGATGAGTGTTATTCATTCCACACAGAAGGCCGGCACTCGACAACGACATTTCGAGAGCAAAAGACCAGAATGGTCGTGATACGTACGTGTATTGCAATCATTAGGTGCAGAACTAACATCAGATAAATAACTGCCATTAGATGAGTAGCTACAACTGGGATTAGATAAGTGCCGGTAGTTACTATCCGATAAATAGTTAAAATAAGAAAAATAGCTATCATCGGATGAGTATCTACTACTAGATAGGTAGCCAATGCCAGATAAGTAGCCAACTCCAGATAAGTAGCCAGCACCAGATAAGTAGCTAACACCAGATAAGTAGCTAACACCAGATAAGTAGCCAGCACCGGATAAGTAGCCAACACCGGATAAGTAGCCAACCCCAGATGGTTAGCCAACACCGGATAAGTAGCCAACACTGGATAAGTAGCCAACACCGGATAAGCAGCCAACACCAGATAAGTAGCCAACACCGGATAAGTAGCCAACATCGGATAAGTAGCCAACACTGGATAAGTAGCCAACCCCAGATATATAGCTAACACCACATACAGTAAGTTGCTCTTATACACATGAGTTCTGAAGTGTCCTGTCGGATGCTGAACAGAGTACGAGCATCAAGTATGGAGACATGAGGCTAGTGAAGCACATTCCCGAACGATAAAGAGATCACGAAGAAAACAAGGCTGTGAATATTAGTGTGGCTTGAGACTAGAAAGAGAGACCACGTTTCAGATGCAAAAGACTTTGTCGTCATCGTCTTGGACTTCAACGTCTCAGACGTCGCCGTCTTGGACTTCTACGTCTCAGACGTGGTCGTTTTGGACTTCAACGTCTCAGACGTGGNCTTCAACGTTTTGTAAAGTGATAACGTAAGCAATGTGTACATTTTCGTATCATCCTCTGACCGGAAAGTGACGTCTCACAAGTATGTTTGTAACAGGTGTCAAAAATAAAGTGCCTATTTTTTGAGGACAGCGTTAGAGCGGGGCCCATTGCACTGCAGACTGTCATAACAGTTCTTAATGAAGCAACATCAAACTGTGACGCATACTGTAGACTAACGTTATAACAGTTCTTAGTGGGGCAATATTAGTGTGTAGCGCATCATATTACAGATTGATGTAATGACAGTTTTTTGTGGGACAATTGTGTAACATTAGCATGTGAAGCATCCCACTGCAGACTAACGTAATGTAATAGTTCTCATTTGGCAACATTAGTGTGTGACGCATCCCACTGCAGACTAACGTAATGTAATAATTCTTATTTGGCAACATTAGTGTGTGACGCATCCCACTGCAGACTAACGTAATATAATAGTTCTTATTTGGGCAACATTAGTGTGTGACACATCACACTGCAGACTAACGTAATATAATAGTTCTTATTTGGGCAACATTAGCATGTGAAGGATCACACTGCAGACTTACGTAATATAATAGTTCTTATTCGGGCAGCATTAGCGTGTGACGTATTACACTGCAGACTAACGTAATATAATAGTTCTTATTTGGGCAGCATTAGCGGATGACGTATTACACTAAAGACTAACATCAAACACATCATTGACATGAGAGTGCGTGCCCCTACGCACTCACCTGACGAAGGTCACATCGAAGACAATGTCAGAGTGGCCTTCGAGGGTAGCCAGGAGGGACCCTGTAGAGGAGAAGACCCACGCCCTCCGGTCGTAACAGCCGCACACCAGCCTGGTCCCACGCACTACACTCATCAGGCAGCTTGTTTAGTCTAAGACGCCTAATTTACAGCGACGTTAAACTCATGCATTTATGAAGTGTAAGGCGCTGCAGGGTCGGACTGTCTCCTGGCTCGCTGAAATTCTTAGTTGAAGTCACCCGATGCAAAGAAAGCTGGGCAGTCAATTTTTGTATGATATTTCAGATCTACTCTTTAATAGAAGTTTGTAAAACAATTTTAATTGAAATTTTTTCTTGATCCTATAGAAAACAAACAAATTAAAAAGTTGAACGAACATAGCGGCGAGTGCTATTCTAATGTTCGCCCCACTGTGCATGGGGACGACTCTGGTTATATTGTAATCGAAATTGTGACTTGAGAAAGATGGAACAACCTTTTATTCAGACTGGAGTGAGGACTGAAATAATAACGTGGATGTATTTCTACCGAATTTGGGAAAAATTTCTTGCAATTCTAACCTGGCGTGATTTGAAGCTTTGTTTCAACCTTGGTAAGGATTCCGAAAAAGAAAGGAACGTGAGACAAATCGCTGTCACAAAAAACTTTTGCTAGTCGATAATCTACGGAATTTGCTCCCATTGTTTTACACTCTTTTTTCAGTGCCAATGGTCAATATTGCTCGATAGGCAAAAGTTATTTTTAATCGTTATTGTAGTACGCACGAGACCTGCCAAGTTGACAGATGAAGTGCTCAACCAAAAGCTTATTGAATTTCAAGCGCTTTGAATCAATCTCTAGGGATGTAGTGATTCTTAAATTATACTTACACTCATTGTAAGTTCTATGTCCTCAAAGGTTCATTGTAAAATTAGGACATTCTAATTAGAAGACCGTAATATAAGTAAAGATGCTTATAAGTCTGCAAAGAGCTATAAAGAAAATGTAAAAAATACCATATTTTTCAACTGTAAAACAAAATATAAGCTAGCCTTTGCAATAAATTTGTATTTTCAACTGAATAAATAATTTTTATCATGATTTCGTTACGCATAACGCTGGTATGAAACTTTATCTCCCGTCAAGTACTAGTACAAAGAGCAATTCGGTGTAAATGCCAAAATTTAATTTAAAGTTTTTTCTTTACGCATCATCGGTGCCATACGTTGTTAGATAAAGCGCCTTGTAAGGTTGGAGTTCTATGGAAGTGAACTCGTCATCCTTGGGAATTCTTTTTTCTTCTGTAGTGAATGCCACTGATATTGGCGGCAAAAATGTTGCCATAAATGCGACCGATTCTGATTTTGACACGAAATTTATTTCTGAAGCGTTTGTTAAAATTATTCAAGTTGAGGATTCTGCAAAACAGGCCGGCTGTCGAGGTATATAGAAAATAGCCAAAAATTTTCCCTGCTGTTCAGAAGAAATGACGGTAAAGAAAAACTTGAAGGTGTGGTCATTACACACCATAGAATGTAAACCATCCACAACATATTCAGTTTTACAGATTAGGCAGTGAAGATTTTAAATATAGGGAGTCTAATACACAAAATACTTACATAAAAAATGCTACGTGCATAATGTTTGCTAAAATTAAATGAGCTGCTACTCATTTTTTGCAACGTCTTGGCGCTCCGTTGATTCTTCATAATGATGGTTATTTTTTTCTGCAGTTATGTCAAATGACAAAACATGCCTCAATGCACACATATACAGAATAATCTTTGCTTTGAGCTTTTGTACATTTTTTACGTAATATTTCCCCCAAATGATGTCCAAAAGCTCTCGATAGTGGGCTTAGAGTGATGCATTTTAGCTCGCAGGGCGGCACGTAATGAGTGACGGAGAGGAAGTATGTGTTAAACGGCATTATAAATTGATCGAAACTTCTATCATAACAAGATGAAAATATTAGCGAAATAATTGGCACCGTGTACGTGTGCAAGTTGCCGAACGAGAGATGAATAAAGCACTGGGGATCACAATTTCTTTTGATTGATATGTGACAGGTGCTTTTAATTATGCCTTGGTTACTGAAACGGAAACTCATTTAAGTTTTTCTTTATCTATCCCGTCAACTTCTTGAACAATGCGATTTTCACTCTATCAATAAATCAGAAAATACAACATTTGAAAGATTTGGGAATATTTTTTTCTCTTTCAAAGGTTCACTTTTACAACGGAATATGGAAAAACTGTGTGACTGTAATGTCGATTTAAATTAAGTTTGTTTTGATCGACGATATGGGTACTCTAAGTAAAATTGTTTTCAAGCATTGAAAGTTAAAATTACAGTCTTACAAACAAAATAGTCTTCCATTTCAAATTCTGCAGCATTGCTGTCACCATGATCTTCATTATCACACTGGAATGTAGCTGAATGAAGACGCGCTGAGATTTCAGCTGACTGAAACACTGGATACCTAGCTGCTGTTTTTAAATTAGGGTATTTTATGTTTTGCTTCTATTTTTTCTTATTATATCCTGGTATTTTTCATTCAATGAAAATACCAGTTTGTGCGATGGTTTCTTGTTATCGCCAAATAATTGGTGCACCAAATGTCAAGTTATCCATTGTTCCTGTGGTTCACATCCGTAAAGTCACAATATCCTGTTTGGACCCCTTCTCAGGGGCTCAAGACTCGTCTTTATCGCCGAAATTTATTTTAAAATATGCAAATTACGCTCGTCTGAAAAATATGCTAATGTTTGCTCGTTGATTGTGAATTGTGAAACTCCCGCACGAATGACAAAATACCCGATCCTTCTTAAGTATTTAAAATGAGACGTGGTGGAAGCAAACATGATTGAAAACGGAAATATTTGTGTAAATAAAACATTAATTTAGAACACTATGCAGACTTCGTGTTTGCATAATTTGATACTAATCACGTACATGAAATAATAACCTCTGTGTAGCTCTGTCTCACCTGCAACTACACGAAGAAGCTGCCAACTGCAGATCATTCCTATTATGATCAGCTGCCGAGTCTTATTACCTATAGCTAAAAAATGCCACTTTGCTTATTCAGTATGTATGCTATAGAGAGGAGAAAAACTTGACCTACTAGAAATAAGCTGTTTTGAAATCAGCATGCAAATTGTAGTCTGAATCAGTCAAAGGCCAAAAGCCCAAGTCCACAGAAATTTTCTCGAAAATTAGTCTTCGGTGAAATATAGAAAAATATTTAACGGAGCACAACTCCAATCCCAAATTTGACTGACGTGTCGGCATTGGCGAATGTGACGTTTGTGGGCGGCAGCGGCAGTGGTCTGACGCACCTTCGCCGCAGACGAGAGGGTGGCCTCCTGCACGACACCAGCTGCTGGATGAGACGTGTTAGACGAGCTGTCTGTCTCGCTGCCTCAGGTACAGCACGCGAGACGTGCGAGACCTCGTCGTCTATATTCGACCTGCCCACGTGAGGTAAGGGGAGTGGTGTGCAGTAAAGGACTTTCATTTGATTAGAATTTACAGCTGTCATTTGGTTAGAATTTGATTAGAATGATTTTAAGATTTATTTCACATACTGTCGGTTGTATCATTTTGAAGTGGATATAAACTTTAAAAACTTTATCATAGCATCCTCCTGCAAACATGATGACACTTTTATAAGACCAATAAGGTTTTACCCATATTTTGAACATGAATTTCACTAAAAACTTCTTCTCACTCGTGTATTTAAATGGGCAAATATAAGCGCTTACAATTGAATCAAGAAGGAACGTTCTTTCTTGAATCAATACTTCAAAAAACGATGTCATACTAAATGAACAAAGTTCCTTCCCACATTGCCATGTATGACGTCGGAGCCACCTACAAACACCAACGGAGCATCGTTTTTTATCGAATAAACTATAGCGTTTGTCTATTCAGGTATTATTTACAGAAATGATTTCTTTATAAGAGAGAAGAACTTGCCATTAATCCAATAGAGGAGATAGACCTGGAATATGCACACTCAGGCAGATGTCGCTCGTCGAACTCCTGCATTGTTGTTTCAGGCGGGCACCCAAAACGCTCGAAAACTTCCCTGTTCTGGCCCGGTTTTGTTGGCCATCGAAATGTCTCGACCCCTGATGAAATTATCAGTCGGTGCATCAATTAGAGTCTCAAAAATAAAAGATTTTCCCTTAATGAAACCCAGCAGTCACGTTAAGATTCATATCACACTACAAAAATATTGATTAAAAATATTCCACTTGTTAGAGCTGGTCGTAATTCTTCAAAAAAAGTGGGATCCTTGGTTCTTGAGTTCCGAAAACGAGGGGCTTACAAAGCGTTGTAGTCAAATTTTGATATAATGTTTTTTCCTCGGGGTTTCCAGAGCTTAGATGAAGCAGAATACGAGAATGATTCATGCATTTTTAAAAATGGGTGCAATTTTCAAGAATGCGAACAAAGACTCTGATATTTGATAATATTTATCGAATATACAGGAAAGACTTGTTCAGGTCTTGGTCAAGTCTAATATTATTCGCCGAGGTACTCATGATTTTGGCCGCCTATGTATTGGCCATTTGATAGGATGCCAAAATTATGGAGGTGAAAAGTATGAGGTACGTACGTACGAGGAAACCTTGAAACTTCTTGACGTCAAGTTTGATAGCCGCGATTGACCCTGTGGGGATATCTAGCAGCTGCCTGGTGCCAAGTTTGACAGCGGCGGCTGACCCTGTGGGATACCTAGCAGCTGCCTGGCGCCAAGTGTGAGAGCGGCGGCTTGATTCCGCCCATCCTTCACTCACCAGGACCTGAGGTGCGGGAGGTGGACGTCCGTTCGGCTCGTATTCTGCCCGTCGCTGCTCTCGAATATCAGCCCTGGATGAATAATTTCTGCTGCATGATTTGTTTGTTACGATAATTTCTGTTACACGATTTGTCTTCGCTGCATGCACAGAGGGGTAAGAAACTTGGAATACGTTTCCATGTTATCTCGAATCTCACGGAAGCTAAATAAACATTAAAATGATAACGAACAAAAGCAGATTAGAATAACCAGAATGGTAAGTAGCCTACATAATTCTGCTTAGTCTATGAACTCTTTTTTATATCACAGTCTTTAACTTTTTCAGCACAGATTCTAAACATTTTGAAGCGTGAGCGTGCATTTTTGTGCAGGAAATACGTCACAACTGACTTGAGAATCACAACTGACTTGAGTCTTGACTGCTTCAAGAGTCACAACTGATTTTACAGTAACAACTGACCTTAGAGTCACAATTGACTTGAAAATTACAACTAACTTGAGAATATCAATAATTACAAGTTGCAAATGACTTCAGAGTCCCAATTGACTTATGAGATACAACTGACTTAATAGTTGAAACAATCATGAGTTATAACTGACTAAGCGTAACAACAATTTTGAGTTACATTTGATTCACGAGTCACAATTGACTTAAGAGTTACAATTGACTTGAGGGTTGCAATATTTAAAAGTCACATCTGACTCAAGAGTTATAATTGACTTGAGAGTCGCAATAATTAAGAGTCACCTGGAGGGGAGAAGCGACAGCAGATTCTCTTCAGCTTCATGGTCGAGTTCAGTGAGGCGGAATTGAGGCCACAGAGTTGAGGCCACAGAGTTGAGGCCGCAGGGTTG
>VOMN01021631.1:0-26847 GCA_014899125.1 Orchestia grillus
TGCCTGTAATTTGACTGTATCAATACTTTATCTTGGACCTATTGCATGTGCAGCAGGTTCCGCCGACATGCATACACATTGTTAAATTAAATAATTTCAGAGCGAATGTGGTTCCTTACCACGACTTGGGGACTCTTTTAATTTAGGATTTCATTTATAGCAAATTTCACGATTATTTTCGTACTCTATTGTGCAAAGTGCTTTGTTTTTCTTTGAATTTTTATTGAGTCAAGAAGTAGGTGGAGTTAAATGACTAAGTTCTTCTTTTATCTCTGTGAGAGCATTTTACACTTCAGGTCAGCTTGAAGTGTAATGTCCGAATTTCAAATAAGGAAAACGAGTGATCAAATCCGTTTTGTTAATGTAGTTTTTGTAATTATCTTTGGCTTCTCTGACTTTATTCGTAAGCTTTTTACTCCCGTTGTAGAATAATTCTGAAATGACTGTTCCAACTGAATCGTGCTTTTTTGAGAATGGACCTATCGAAATTATTTTGTAATGTATGTATCTAACGGTAATTTGAAAAAATAAAAGTCCGGGGTTTCTCCAATCCACCCAGCTGAACAAAATTTATTCGACAAAATGCATAGTAATATTTTTAGATGTTCATGGTGATATTTATAAATATTACTATAAATTTATTATAAACATAGAATATATATAAATATTACTTTTTTCGTTGAGATGATGCAGAGAGATAATTAGCCTTCATTTCCACTTCGTATCGTAATTTTACTCAGCCTTTTCTGTAAGTTCGTTCAATCAGGCACTTTCTCTAATGAATATTCAAAGTGGTTTTCGCTGTAAAATTACTTTTTTAATTTGAAAAGTACGACAAGCTTCAATTATTCCGTACAGAATTTCGTGTTGAAACAGCTGCGTAGTGTATAATGCCTGAAATTTTAGTCACATAATCTTGCTCTGCAAATTTAACTAGTTCAAATGTCTAAAAGTATATAAATATTACTTGAGATTATTAGGTTTAAAGAACGGTTATAAATGTTGAAACGATGAAAATTGATCAGTAGGTATGAGATGACTTGACTAATAAGCGAGAACATTAAGTTTTACTTGAAAATATCGGACTCATTTTCATTCAAAATGAAAAATTTAGAAACGAGCGTTTCCACCACCATTGGAAAACCTTGTTTCACCCGTTTATTGTGCTTTGGATGCGTGGTTAGGACTACAAAAGCTCTTTGAATATGCACGCCGAGAGAGTCTATGCCACTCTTTTTGTTTTACTTTAGGACATCTGATCTTACCGGTGGTTCCATTGACGTCGACTGCATTTCTGGAGCAGTGAGGCACAACGCGCTTGCTACCGGGTCGAAACTGCAAGCACTTCGTATGAATGATTTTTACTTGTCGTTCGAAGTTAGAAAGAATACGAAAAGTTCCGATTATGTGTATATCGGAATTTATTAAAGCCGATGTACAAATGTATTGAAATATCGACCAATAGGAATGATAGTCGAATAGTGATAGGTATCACCTTATCCCTGGGAAATTATTTAAATGCCTTGTTTTTCTTAATCTGTCACGGGCTCTTTCTTGCTGCAGCTGTTTATATTCAGAAAATCAATAGTTTGTAGGGCTCTTCGATTCTATGGTCGAAGTTACAAAACAATTTAAATAATCATAGCCTAAATTGTAACTCATATGTACACCAATATGGCTGTTGCATTTCCAATAATAACATTGAAAGAATTCATGACTTAAGACATAATAAGTCCTGCAAAGAATGACGCAGAAAAACAGAAACTTTCGATAAATCCAATAAAAATATAGTAATTCAACAAAAAATGTATTGACAGCAAATGATCCTGTACAAATTGCCTTTTAAGAGACAGTAATCCAAATTGTCAATATTTAAAAATTACGTCGTGTAGATGGCGTCCTTCTCTACGTGTGCCTTCTTCTCATCTGCTCTGGAGGTCCCTCATTCATTGCTGTCACATCACAGCTGGGATACCATGAGTGTCTTCACGAACTCTTTGTTTGAATTCATCCAGGGTTCTTGGCCGAGAATTGAAACAAAGAATTCAAGACGAAATTCGTGGTATCCCAGCTGGGATGTTGCAGAAATTAATAAGAACCGTCAGAGCAGATTGGAAGAATTCATGGGTAGAGAAGGACGTCATTTACAGGACGTAATTTTCAAACATTGATAATTTGGATGACTGTCTCTTATAATATAATTTGTGATAGTTCGATTGCTATCAACAAATTTTTTGGGGGGATTATCCTATTCGATTAGATTTTTTAAAAGTTCCTGTTTTTCTGTCCCCCTGTATATGCCTCATAAAAAGGACGAGAAGTACACATTCATATAACTCTATGAAATCATTTTCATGTCTCCAACAGCCTTTCATAAAATTGGTTGAACTATGCCTACAACATTTTTACTCTTTTGAGAGTGTACAGTTCCGGAATGAAGCCCTTTACGACAAACTCTTTACTATTAGTACGTTAGAAAAATTGAAGAGTTCCTGGAATGATTTCAGTACATCGTTGCTAGCGGCCATGACCTCGATATTTTTAAATGTCCTTGAGTCAGTTGTTGTGATTGTACATACCGTAATCTTCGTAAGCTGTGTACAGTGAATTCATCAGTATATAAACTTAACAGTTAAATTATTATAGCCTAATCATTTTCATCGTTGTTGAAGTGTTCTTAAATTGGCTCTGCCCTAAAGTTAAAGTGCATGTAAAACCTCTAGTTATAATGTTCTTGAAGTTAATAACTTTTTCTTACGTTGTGGAAACTGCGCAAAATTTTAAATCTCACAAATTTCTATTCCCGTATGAAAACTTGAATTTAGGAAGCTGTTTGTCCTCTTCTTGCAGTCTAAAGGATTACTATACGTAAGATATCGGAGGACTCAATTTGAAAACGAATTAATTTTTCATGTTGGGAATCAAGATGATCTTTTATACCTACCTCACTTCGTTAAAGATAGAAAAATGATAATCATCCTTGAATTCTTTACTCAAAGAAAAAAAAAGACTTGTTTAACATTAGTTTTAATGTCCGGAGAAGTGTAACAGTCACATCTTAAAAGGCAGTTTGAAAAAATAATCACTAAATAACTACAGTCTGGAGAAGTTCAATTCGTGTTAAATTTAATGAAACATTAGGCCTCTATAATTTTGGGTTATGCATCTCGCGGGAATTTCAAGAGAATTCAATAATTACACAAATAAAATCTACCGTATTTGTTTTCTAAACTGTTCTCTAAAATTAGGGCAACCGTGGGAGTGGACCATATGTCACAGAAGAAGCAATGGATGTTCACACTAGTATAATTCATACGAATCCAGGTATTTATTGCTTAAAATATTCAGTGTTCAGATCGACGCCTTGATAGTAAAACTTCAAACAAATTGTCTTAATCCGATAGTCCTCACGGAAAAAATTCAGTCTTTTAATTCCTGAAACCGTACATGTTGATCCAAACTTTTTCCTCTTAATTGTTTTATTTTTTTGGACGTAGTCACCTGAGAGTAGAACTCTTTTTGAAAATCACGTTTACGTGCGCTGTAAAATAAAATAGTATGTGGGAACTTGAACCTATTAGGGTTGCTACTTAATTAGAAATCATCCTTGAATGAAAATTATGCATTGTTTGGAAGGGCCATGTTACCATTATACAGCCATTTTACTATGCGCGCGTTCTGCACTGCATTTAAGATTTAAGTCATTTTCTCACTTTGCATAAAGCGCAAACGACGTAGAGGCGCAGAGACCCATTGCGCACCAATATCCGACGCAGGGAACTCTATTTCACTGAATTCTCACTCAGAGGTAATTTTTAATCGAAGTTCACTCTATTGTATGCTCCAAAAGCAGAGCCGTGTAGAGGATAGTGTAATTTGGTCTTCATCAACCCCTGCAGTGAGTGCTCCAGGACTACCTCTTGCTTCACTGCTTGGAGGAAGCTTTAGTGCAGTTCTGTGAATGTTTGTGTGTATGGTTCTTCTAGCAAATAACGTTTCCCTTGTAATATACGGAGTTAAAATAAATTTTATCTCACGTCATTAATGTTGTGAGTTATTTGGGGTGAAATTTTTATATATCTGAAATAGACGATTTTTAAAAAATAACGTGTTATCATTATCCTGATCTACAAGCCATAGACGGAATAAAATTTACATCTGATCCTTTGGAATAAGTATTGATATTTTTACAACGCCTAAGAAATAAAATTATGTTCCCTAGAGGTAGTAATTAATTTTTCTTCCTAGTAATACTTCTTTTAGTTGAGAGATATTCGCTGAAAATGTGAGGCCTTTTTAGGTCGTCCCAAAGTATCTTTTTGATTCAGGTACAGTGAGGTTCATGTGGCTCTATAAAACACCGCCTGTCCGTTCGATTCAGTCAAAAAAATATTTCAAAATCACCGCCTGGAATTTGTAATGAAACGTTTGAACAAAATACAAGTTCTTTGAGCACCCATAGTATTGAGTGTTGCATATATTTAGTAGAATATTCATACAAGATCTTAAACAAGCTATGTAGCGTTATTACTTTCGAAATGCACATTATCGTACGATGCGTTCGATAGTATTCCCAAGCCAGACTTGTAACCAGGGCATTGGGAGAGAAACTTTCCTCCATCCATCGGTATCGAGTACACACGATTTGATACAATCGGCAGTCTCAACTCTCGTCACCGCCAGTACACTGACCAACTTTAAGACAATAGAACTTACATCTGGACCGTAACGGACCTACTAAGAAACGTAAAGAAAACTCCAGCAAAATTTTCACACAATAATAGAAGTTAGGTCTATCATGAACCCACTACAGCAGGCCAGCAAATAAATTTTGAAGATGAAGTTTTTTTCGAATTGTGCTGAAGTCATCATCAGGTACCGGTTCAAATGATTTAAGCATGAAACAAAATCGCACGGTAATTTTTGGATTACTGCTGTTGTACTTTCCTGAATACACAGGAAGTGTTGTTGTAGTCGCGTAGAAATTCATATATTCGCAGTGCAATTTTAAATTAGCTGTTGTACCAGTGCTCTGCAGTTCGAAGGCAGCAGGCAATGAGAAAGAAGCTTTCATTCATAAAAAGGCAGGTAAGTTAAACTACCGGTACTGTTAAAGTTAGCCTTACGTACAGGACTACGTCCTAACATAGTCTGCCAGTCCCATGACTTCATCAACAGTCCAAGGATTGCGATGCAGGAGTTACCTTAATCAGCCAAAATTCTTCCTCGCACGACCGGAAGCGACTCATTTTCAAGGCAGCGCTTGCCAAAGAACCCTCAAATTTTGAAGGAAAAGATTTACAAAAAATATTCCTGGTACATTATAACCCAAGCTGACATGTCAAATCTCACCAAATGAATGTTCCAGTTTAAGCATTAAAATCTGATAAATCATAACAAGTTTAAGACAGTGGAAAATATTCCAGAAAATTACGATCAAATTTTGATCCAACAATGTTTAGTTGTATCTACAGGCATCTATACTCTTAAACAAGCGACTTAATATCCTGTCAATATTCTCATACCCTAGCGGCGTAGACAGCACAGTTCGTAAAGTTTTGAAAAAGTTTGAAACGCTAAGTTCATTTTTTGTAAGCTCGTAAACCAATTGCATGATTCATAAATCTCTCCTCCGAAAAAAACAGCGTAAGCGAAGAGACAATATTTTCCGTGACCACCAAACTATCAGCCGAGTCCTGTGAAATGAACTCTCGATTTACCTTCTGGCTTCAGGCGTGCTAAGAGCTACTGCATACTAATTTGTTAGTATCACTACCCTAGCGTGCAATCATTTTCTTTAATTACTTACGATCGATCTAAGATAAAATATCTATAAATTTCAATTTAGACTCAGTGCGCATTCGAAGACATCAACACCCCTGCAATGACACGTAAAAATAAGAACCTAACTCACAATCAAGAAAGCTTGTGGAAAATAAGTCAACCAACGCTTGACAAAGAGATGGAATACGTGCGCAAAGTTTGAGCACTTCATCGAGGGGGGCAGAAGGAGGGGGAGAGACGCCCTTGCCCGTGAACGTGATGACGATGGTGAGGTCAATGTTGTGGCAACCGCGACGTGCGGACGGCGCTGCCCCAGACGACCGCCGCTCCGGGCCAGAGGCTCTCGCTGCGACCGTGGTGCCCTGGGCAGTGCTGATACGATCGTGTCACGTGCCTGGTCCCAGACTTACGTCTGGAAACTTGATTCATTCAAAATTTTGAATTTTCTCAATGCATGGGTAGTTCTGGTATCAATTCTTGGATGCTCTTCACTTGGGAATGATGTTTTTAGTAGCCGGCCCCTCCGTTCAGTTTGAAAAAGGTGTTCTCGGTAGAAGCAAAGTGGTGACTCAGTCAAACTAAAATGAGTAGAAGAAGTTAGTTGTAACCATGAATCTAGAAATATAAATCTTGAGTAGTTTTCTGTTCGAAAAGGAATGAGCACAGCTCTTGATGTTCCAAGCCTGGTCGTATACAGTAGTTCAAAAACTACAGTTTTCAGAAATAGCTTTCAACGTACTCATACTGCTATGCTTGACCATTGTGATTCTGGGGAGCTTTCTTCCTCTAATCTCCGTTAGTAACACAAATCAATGGTTAGAGAAGGCTCTTGCATCCAGTGCGTATGGTGGACGTATGCGATATTATATATGGCTGCGCTGGCTAATTGACGTTAGAATGCTGATCGTGAAATTTGTTTGAACAATATCGACTAAGTGACCGGAGCTACTGTTAGACTGATCAGCGAAGGCTAGTTTTCACGGCGAGATGATTTGAGCATTTATTTAGCGTTGGAAAGACTTTTTCAAGATTATGCTTTTTCTTCTAGAAACATTACGCTGAGAATTCTCATACTATTTGTTATGAACAATTTCCTTATTTTCTTATTCTATTTATCTGTTGAACTAATGCCTATCAAATAAATTGTAGTTTTCATAGTTCTTGGTTTAGCTTTATGCTCTAAAATGTTCATCTTAGTGCATTACAATTGAGTTTTCAAGACTAGTACTATGGTACGCTAATTAAACTTAAAATAAATTAAATTAAACTTTATATAAATTCCTGTAGAGCTCTCTTACGTGTATTTATAAATTTGTTCTCAGAAAATCACAGTATTTAGTTAGCCTTGTGTAGATTATCATCTTTGACTAGCTCCTCAACTTGTATAAATATCATTTTCAATGTTCAAAGATAGTTTTGCCTCTGTTGAAACCATAGCTACAGCGAGACTATAGGTTCGAAAGAGCAAAGTTTTTTGCATGCGTAGTTACACCTGAAAATAAAGCGACAAACAATACGACGGACCGATACAGCAAGCGCGTGCCTCTTCCCCAAGAAAGATATAAGTGGGAAGAAAAGATGCATTCATGAAAGAATTAATTCATCGTGAACTCTTGAAACTTGCGTTACTGCTTCCGTTACGGAATAACTAAGAGTACCTCCGACGAACGTTAGTTTTACGAGGTATGCTGTGATTAACGTAAACTCACGGCGAATGCTAATGTGCGGCTTTGGGTTATCACACATATTTTAGTAATAAAATTTCTTTTAAGGAATATATTCTTACTGAGAACTCAAGTCCAAAATTTAAGCAAGTGCCTGCGGTAACCATTGGTTGAAACGAGCATACAGTAACATCTTTTTATGCGACTGGAGAATCGTTAAGATTTTTCAGATGTGCTCCTGCATGGAGTTTCAAGGTTTCTGTAATGAAGTATGAAGGGCTGGTGAAAGTATGATGTAATCTATAGCTCAGTCAAACCATGACATATAATCACGATGCTGCTATCACTTGCCAACAGGAATACCCTGATGATCAAAGAACAAACATGATTTGCGATAGCATACTTTGAATTGACCTTCCACTTGACTACCTTTAGCAAGTCACAGAGAAGTTTGACATCGGCAGCGAGGCAGAGGTGAGTGGGAATATTTCATTTGTTTTATTTTCCTGTGCATTACTTTGACTTATGTTTGATTGCAGTTAAGAAATAAAGTGAAGCTTCCGTATTTTTGGTAGCGTTGTTATACATAGCAACACGTCTCCGTGTAAGGTCAACAGCTTGAAACAGTTCGTAAAATTAGCGTATACAGTACGTAACCAGCTCTCGCTTGGTCTTATGTAGATTTCTGGGATTAGGAGACCGTCATTACTAAGTATTCTTGATGTTTTGCTTACTTCCTCACCACGACTTCGACTAGGCAGACTCACGATGCGATGCATAACGCTATGACACTACGTACCTTAAACTTGTTTCACCTGAATTCATATTACATTATTTCAAACTACTATAGCACGGTGTTATCAGACCAGTCAAAATTACTGTGAGGAACATTTCTTCGAAACGTTTCGAGCTTCGATGCAAGGAGTATAGCGACCGGTTCACGGTCAATAGAATCATTCAACTGATCATGAAATTGCGGTGTAATTTCATTTTTGTAATCGCATGTTCACCAAACCTGGTGTTAAGTAATTGCTGCTGTTTCAACCTNATAATTTCAAATTATGATTAGACGATCAACTTGAGAGCGGCATGAAAGTCCATCACCCCCAGACATGGGGTACGCGGCTGAGCACTAGCGCTGGATCAATGTAGCAGGAGCACGCACGTGCAAATTACCGCGCTCGCGTCAGCTGCACCATTGAACATTTCCAATCCATAGGCCAGCCCTTAGATCGGCCGCTGAGATTAGCTGTGGAGATTTAGAGATAGTTTGAACATTGGATTTACTTGAGATAACTCGAAAACTTGAGATAACTCAGAAATAAGGTCTACCAGTTGCACCGAAAGTGCCCGAAGGAATGTTGCTCGGAGAGCTGCGGCTGGCGGCTTAAAGATTTTTATGAAATTCCGATGAGCATTTATATCCAATAACAGAAGAAGAAGCAAAAATGAGGGCGTTAAATATATAGCACGCATATTCAACAGCACACAGCCATGAGGTCCACACAGTCATGTGGTCCACACAGCCATGTGGTCCACACAGCCATGAGGTCCACACAGCCCTGAGGTTCACACAGCCATGAGGTCCACACAGCCATGAGGTCCACACAGCCATGAGGTCCACACAGCCATGTGGTCCACACAGATCCATATTTCCGTCCAGTTGCAGGATCTAAATATTTTAAAGCCCCATTATAGTTGATTAGTGTGTTCTAAAACGTATTCAAACCGAATAACTCCGAATTTCAAATGTAGTCACATATTTCAAATCATTATTTTAATTTTAACTTGAAATCACCACTTGTCATAGGGTCTTCTATTTCTAAAATAGAAGTGAAGAATAGATTTCACAATAAAAATTACTTCTCATCACTGTAAACACGTACTGTGTTCCAAGATATGCCTACGAATTTGAGCTCAGAAAATGTCGAAAAATTATTTTTGTCCGTCAAAACATTTCCATCGTAAAATTCTTCAATATCCTTGTGAAATCAATTGTATTTACATTTGTCAACATCTCACCACCCTTTGCTCTCAGATAAGCATGATAAGCATGTAAGTGTACTTCACACTCACGTACGTCTGCCAGGAAACGCTAAAGGTTAGCGAATTTATCGCATCACCGTCAAACATCAGCCAAAATATCCGAGGTACGAAACATAAAAGTTAAGGCTAAATTCTCAAATAATTTCAGACAACATAGAATATTCAAAACTGTTGTGCATTTAAAGAAAACGAATGAACGTCGAGTATAGTTTGAGAGAGTTTGTGATAGAGAACGTAAATGCAAACGCTTTAAAGATTATATGCTGAGGTGGAGCAAAACATTACACCTTGTGACGAAATCTTGGATATATATGGGTGCCTATCACCTTACCTCCAATATCCACGTATCCCTGTGAGGTGCTTGGAAAACCTCAAAACAAAAACAACAAACACATCTCGTTCTCCCAACGACCATGGAACACAGCGTCACGCTCGTGGTCCCCCACACACTCACGAGGGTCAGTTGTATCACAGACTCCAGTGTAGCGAGTGTACCTGCAGCCGCTTGTGTCCGAGACTAGCGCCAGTGTAGCGAGTGTACCTGCAGCCGCTTGTGTCCGAGACTAGTGCCAGTGTAGCGAGTGTACCTGCAGCCGCTTGACTGATCATTGGAGCGACAGAGCGTACGGTGAGCGCAAGGAGCATTTATTTTATGTGAGGGAAAAAGCAGACTTTAAATTGTCGTTTTCGAGAGGGCCAAAATTATCGATTTTTCCGTTTATTTTAAACTGCACACACACTTATATGCATTTGTGTGTGTGTGTGCTCTTAACTCATGAGCAGATATCTTGAATAACTCAAGCTAAAAATTTTGAATGCATATCAATTGAATTAGAGCAGAAAGCAAGTACAACATGTAATGAGAGCTACCTGTATTCCATTCAGGTGACAATTGTTTAGGTAAGTTCTTTAGTTTTCACGGGCTGACTAATTGAAAAGATCTAGGTATGGATCAATAATTTTACTCATTTCAGATTAAACAACACAGTACGCCCCTGATCAATATTTACCAGCGTTTTTCACGCATAAACGTTTCTTTGAACAATGGTATTCGCAACTTAACATAGATTACATGCAGAGGTAATTTTTTAGTCTCTACTGTTGTATTTTTTTCGAAGTAGGAATTCTTTAGACATCTCTTGCGTTAGTTTGGCAAACGCTTTTTTTTTCTAATCCACGATTCTGAACGATAAATTTACTTTGAAGTAAGTATCAGTGTAAGTAACTGAATTTTATTACCATTTTGAGTGCGACGTGCGCCATATGTGGTGCACGCGTTCATCTAACTTCTAACCTAACCTAACGTAACCAAAGAGCTAACACGTAGGAATACAAATTTTTTAAAGTGCTCGTGAAATTTGTGTTTATAACTCGAATAAGCTAGTTTAGATTGACAGTAAAATGAATAGGATAAGCAAATTTGTGAAAACAAAATCCTTCATTTTTACATTCACAGGCTGTCCCAGAAGCAAGTGACCCTTGCGTTGATGAGTAAATAGGAAACGAAATCGTAAGGCGTACTTTCAAAATATGATATCCAAATTAAAAGGATCAGTTGTCAAGTTGACAAATTGTCAAGAATCGCATTCATACGTCATCCCCTGTAATTTCATGTGTAGTGCAAAAATGAGAAGACACTGTCACACCCGATGCTGCTTTTTAACAAGTGTTTTAAGACATACCATGATTTAATGTCTTGTTTATTTAAGGTTGTTCAAAAGTACAGCACAAGATTGGAATGACAGAACCTCCAAGTTGTCATGTCTCCAAAACCTATAGTGCTTCCTTCCTACTGTCAAATAAGCCTCATTTACGCAGTGGAACATCACTTGCAGCGTTGTGTTGACGAGCTGTTTGTCTGGCCTATGGTAAATGAATGGTGTGTGACTATAATGAACGGCCATCATCAGGACAGGAACTGTAAAAATATCGATCTCTGAGACACCTCTGACGGGAGCTTCAGTAATTACTGGTGACGTTTCATTCGACAATGCCTTCAGCCATCATCTTAATGAGGCCTGTATCATGCATGAGGTTGTCCAGTTCACGCTGGCGTTCTTTGTTCGAAACATCATCGTACGTGGATGTTTGAACAAGATGATTTGAAGGGACCTGCTCATGTTGGTTTACTTGATGACTTAATCATGTTTTGAAAAATTAAGCATACAGTAAGGTGCCTCTTAAATTGATTCTATCAAACGGTTTGTTCGTGACCTGTTTTTAAAAGTAATGCACGTCAATATCAAACAATATCAAACCTAAGACCATAATTAATCATAAGGCTATACCCTTATAAAAATTCGTAAAAAAATTAATTTCAATTTCAACCAAATTGAATGTGAATGTTAAGTATTCAATAGGGAACACGATTCGCTAATGGTTGTCGTTTTTTGAAAATCAGGAATTGATAGAAATGAAACAATTCTGCACTGGGCGAAACAATATTATAAAAAACGCAATAACAATAGCATGTATAAAGATCTATTCTTTTTTCTTGTTCTACCTAAGGGTATTAACTAAAAATCCAGATTTCGTAATGAATGGAGACAATGAATTTTCAATGTCAAATAAAATAAGAAGGCTATACCCTTACCTTTTTTATCGAAAATTCATAGAAATATGAATACTTCCAATCTCAACTAAATTGAATGTGAATGCATAGTATTCAATCAATACTATAATCAATAGGAGATTAGAATAAACTTGAGACAAATCGCCTTAAAACTAAATGTCCACACCTTACTCTGAGACACTCCTTACTGTACGCGTCCCAGACCGACCAGTCCTAGGCGTTCAATCCATAAGAACAAAAGCTTGCAGGCATCGAACGCTAAATGCAAATTATAATGCTTACTTTATGAGTCATCGCACATTGATGCATGTGTATTGTGAATAGAATGCAACATCGCGACTTTGTTTCGGAAGTGTTGGGTCAGACTATGTTACCAATATCCGGATAATTGTCGAATGATGGTAATTGTTTGTTACGACAATAAGTTCCCTTTATTCTCTCACTCAACTTCATTGATGTAGATCTGCAAAATTGCAGCTCATCCCATCGTAACCATGTACAGGAAGAGAACACCAAACTTACTTTATGAATGGTTCAGTTTCGCGATTAAAATCATCTGGTTTAATTTGACTTCGTGACTTCACAATTTGAAAGTCACAATTTGACTTCGTGACTTCACAATTTGACTTCACAATTTGAAAGTCACAATTTGACTTCGTGACTTCACAATTTGAAAGTGTCATTTTCTTAGCCCGTGGCTGATTCGGCTGCGTTTAACGATTCATTGAGTTTAAGCATAACCCTGTATTCGTTCCGCGTTTTCTCTAGCTTTCAAAAATCTTTTAGATTCTTGTTTATGATTGTTTTACTGTCTACTTCTTGTGGGAAGCCAGTTCTTTCTTGTGTGGGAACGATTTCTTTCAGTGCTTTCTTTGCTCAAATGAACTTTGAAAATAAGTCGAGTTATGTCAACATTAATTACTGCAACCATCGCTATCGCCGTCCTATGTATTTAGTCGACTAAGACTAAAAAAAACTTTAATCTCATTTTTTCAGTGATTTGAATTTTTCATTTGCCAGGTCTGGAATAGTTAATAGGAATGATCACGTAAGCTTATTGAATGACAGTTACACTGTTTAGAAATAACTGTCTTCATATTATTCATTTTATAATTATACATACAGCATATCTATTTTTATCTCACAATACATCTTAAAGAAGTATTCAACAAAAAAATTTAATCCACTCATGCTACACTCATTATGAGTATCCAGACTTGGACTTCTGCGCGGTTTTTACATGGTTCACAGAGTTCCTTCTAAATACGTTACGATCAAATCCAAAAAAAATACAGAAATCGCGGCTTTACCAAAACGGTCCATTAACAGAGCTCGGCATGCCTGCTCACGCCGTGTAAAGCGATCAAGGAACGACTCGTGTGTGTGGTGGTGTGCAGACGCCGCGAGGTGCGGGTGGTGGAGGGAGTATCGTTTTGCTAAACGTTACTCTTTGTAACCTACCCTGCGGCTGCACAAAAGAAAAGAACAGTGTACCTCCGTTGGCGTTCACGCTACAAATCCTAATGATTAATTTACTTACACTTTCTTACAGTGATAGGATTTGTTCCATTTCCTCCATATCCCAGTGAAATTGCAGAATTTTCACATCATTCTAGATAATCTTATCCTTCTAGACCGCTGTCTTCAGTGTCTCGTCCTAACACGATCAGGCACGATGCGGCGATAGTTCTTACAATAAATCTATTTCCTCCTGGCAATACTATAAAATTTGGTCGTGTGCCTGGTTCGAGTTTCTGTTTAATGGACGTACTTAGATACGCCGGACACCTGAAAAAGATTACGATCAAAATTTCAATTGAGCTGCTGGTTGTTGCTTGGCACAGACAGAAAAGAGGTCCTGACGTTCAGTGGTGCTGCTGAAGTCACAACTACGGCAAGCCTCCTTTTTTAATCACGCTTTTGATTCAGTCACGCTGTTAATTCAGTTACGCTGTTAATTCAGTTACGCTGTTAATTCAGTCATGCTGTTAATTTAGTCACGCTGTTAACTCAGTCACGCTGTTAATTCAGTTACTCTGTCAATTCAGTCACGCTGTTAATTCAGTCACATTGTTAATTCAGGCGTTCTGTTAATTCAGTCACGCTGTTAATTCAGTCACGCTGTTAATTCAGTTACGCTGTTAATTCAATTCTATGTTTTTTTTACAGGTTGATCAGCAGCTTCGGCTGCCATGGGCTGCTGCGGCAACGAGACTCGGGTTGAGTCTGCTAACGTGAGTCATTTTGAACGATTTATAAATTTCAAATAAGTTTTTTAACACAAGGGATTGATGAGAATCCTGTAATACAATAGGCGTGGTGTTCAATGAGCGTTACTGGGCTATTTCACGCTATCAGGTTACTTCTGGAGTGTCAGTGAAATGCATTACTTAATATTCAACATTTTATAGCATACTGATGTTAATCACAACCTTTAGTCGTGACCGCTGTAATGACTAGCTTTGACGAGGAGTGATTAGTTATACGATTACATAATTTGTTCTTGAGCTGGGCCCCATGGCATTTTACAGCCCAGGGCTATAATCTACTTACATCAAGACTCCACAGCTATGCCAGTATTTGCTAAAAGTAAGAAGACGTGTTCATTGTTTTATGTTATGTATAATCTGCAAATAAAATAAAAGTGTAAGCGATGTCATTTATTTTGACAGAATATCTGAATGGGAGTAAAAAACAATGGAAGTACTAGGTCGTGGGATAATTAACATTAATGGTCTCTCTGAGCTTGTCTTGACGTTCACAGCCTACTAAGGCTAGAAGTTTGAACGAGTTCTGGGCAAGAATAAATTAATTAGATACATGAGCCACTGTCTATTTCCGTTGACGCACTTTGCTTCTTATCGCCGACGTTTTAGTCCTTTAAAACTTGATGGTCGAAGGTTCACACATTTCAATTTTCTGCAGGAATTAAATATAATAAAAATTTTCTTCGATTTAATGTAAACATTGTTTTTAACTTATTTCTGTCACCATTCCAAATATTTAACGCCTCGATATGAATCAGATATGTACTATTACTCTATTTACTTTCCATTTCAGGATAATTTTTGCTCAAATCGGCTAAATATTTAGCTGAACTGATGGTCATTAACTGGGACCGTACAAGTGTGACTCACAGTTCTTGTGTTCTACTTGGGAAGCAATAGGTTCAGTTTTCTACTTGCTCACTCATTATCTACTTGAGAAGCAATCGGTTCATTTTTCTACGTGCTCACCCATTATCTACTTGAGAAGCAATCGGTTCATTTTTATACTTGCTTACCCATTATCAACTTGAGAAGCAATAGGTTCAATTTTATACTTGCTTACCCATTATCTACTTGAGAAGCAATCGGTTCAATTTTATACTTGCTTACCCATTATCTACTTATCGCTTTCGTCCACGCATCGCCCTCTAATTATACGTGCAAAATCGCGACACCGGTTTTGTCTAAATGAGTGATATTCTCATGTGACAGCATCGGGATTTCACAGTTCCCTTTACGGAAAATTCTTGACGAATTCGTCATTTCCTGCAGGGCAGTTTGCTGAGTGCCCTGCGCTAGGGAGAATCCAGTAACAACTAGTAAGAACATCACCTTCCCTCGGAGAATTTCAATATATAACGACATGCTGCCAAACCTGGATTCAAGTACGGCTTCATAAAAGTTACTGGACAAGAACACGCTGCATGCTTCTGCACTTTTTAATTCAAAAGTCGAATAAGAATGGAAACAACCGTAAGCAAGCCTTGTAAAAATACTATGATGCGCATCGTAACGTACACAACTAGCGCTTTTCAACGGGTCTGGTTCGTACATAATAATGGTCTACTTGAAAGATATACTAGTTCGATTCTTAAATGCCTTTTAAACTTAAATATGAGCATACTACATCTTGCGTAGTTTTACCGCCTTACGCATTGAAACTGTGGAAGCGATTTTTTGTGATGTAAGTTTCAGTGATTTCATTGTAATGTTGTGGGGATAATTTTAATTAATACCCTTGGTCTATGCTCTGCTGAGGTAGGTTACCTATAAAAAAAATTGTTTTCTTTTACTTGAATATCCCAGGAAAAATGCAAGTTCATGGTCACTGCAGTTGAGGCGACCAATCAGGTCGCCACCGTGTCCGAAATATCTGGATATCTTCAGACACGATCGACGCTTTCAAGAAAATCAAATTCCATGTAATTGCTTTCGCAGTTTTTTCTTAGAACTGGTAATATAAAGAATTGTTTGCTTATTCATAGGCAATTTGTTGCTATTTCATTTATTTAAATAAGGACATTATAGTATACAATAATGCTACTGGATTGTTCCTGATATACGCAGAAATGTTACAGATAACTGACTGCAGACAAGACACAAGTCACACAGCGGGTCACTTCCCGGGAAGAAGCGGGACTCGAAGGTTGGGTGCGACAGTTGTGTCTGTGTCGTGGCTGACAACAAAGCCTTGAACTGTGGCTCTAAATGTTCCTTGTCGTGCTTTAATTGTAACAGACACAGAGATGAGACAATCACTGCTTGTGCATACTTTTGTTGTGAAGACTTCTCCAATGATATTTACGGACCTAAATTTCTAATTCATGAACTAGTTGTAGATTACAAGATAGCCAGAATATTTAGCCATCATTCTGAAACAAAGGATCTCTTTACAGTACTTCAGGGTGGAACGAAGTAGTACATGTCCCTCACAAAGCACGTTGTCTGCGAGACAACCCTGTCTAAATTTAGAAAGCTAGAAAAATTATGAACGATTTATTTGAAAAATTCGAACAACAAAAGACATGCAGCCGATTACTTATATCGATACCATTTATTGCGAACTCTTTTATTCATTGTAAATTTTTTGGATGATGCTCTCTTATGGCATCATGGGTGTGTTAATTAAATCAGTGCCCCTCATCAGTGCCCCTACATCCACAGGATGCATTGGTAAAATGCTCAAAATTGGTTAACAAACATAGCAGTTAGTTCGTGCAGTTGGTGCGTGGATCCAGCAGCCGCAGCACCGCGCTCGACGGGCCTTCTTAGTGTCAAAGCCGGCGTGTGAACAAAGTGAAAGGCGGACGTGAACACCCGAGTGTAGTAGCTGGATACTTCTGGATGTTCAGTGAAATAATATGCTATTTGGAAGGAAATAGAGTAATTCTGAAAGCTCGTTCTCGTAAACTGCTGAGGAAACACGAGCATTTGTTCGTTATAAGGATATTGTTCTTCATAATTGCAAGTGATTGATAAAATACGTTAAAATAAAGTTACTCTATTATAAGTGACATCAATGAAAAAATAATAATTACCGAAAACTATTTTGGGGAACTCATCAGATTTAATTTTTAAAATGCGCACAATAAGTGAATCAATCACGCCATGAAATTTCCATTGCGAGTGCTTAGGGCGACAGATAATATGAACGTATTTTGCTCACGACTTTCAGTCATTTTATTCTTGTTTGATTTCTGCGTTATTCTCAGAGCAACAAAAAATGAGGCTAATGATTCGGATGCCGACTAGAGATTGAAAAGTAATTGGCAGCTCAGGCAGTCGGTCAGCTGATCCTAGTGGCCGGACCGCTGTGACGCCCGTCGGCAGGGCTCGGAGTCGCTTTAAATGAAAGAAAAAAAGTCTCTCGCCTTCTCAGCGACCAACGCGCGGTGCTGTGGTTGGTGGCCGCTATTCGAGCTTTGTGTGAGGTGTCCTGGAAAACTCAAGGAGTCTGCATTCATGAAAATGCAGCTAATAATAAAAGTTCCATTGGTGTTCGAATTGAAACATTTTTCAAACCGTATGAATGTTAAGAGATGTATTCTCTTGAAGTCCTTCAGTACATGTATCGTAGTACCTTTTTTACATGTATCTGAGTAGTATGATTTTTTTAATACTGCATCATATGAGAGTCACTCTAGCGTACCGTGGTTATTTCTCTCATAAATTTTGCTGAGAGATGAAGATTAAGAACACTCTTGAATTCATTTTCCCTTAATCCAACCTCATTTGTTAGGGATATACACTTACGATTTCATTCGCTGAAATTGTTTATTGTGGGAATACTGTTTTTGCTAGGTCAGGTGAGAATTTAAGGCGCAACGTTTCTCTGATATATGAGAAACATTTATTTATGCTTCATGCAAATGGGACTGTAAAATGAGACTGTTTGCACTCAGTTGCGCAATCTAGCTCTCTTTACGATTAGTTAGAAGATACGAGGAATCTTTGCATTTGCTTCCCGATTCTGCTTAGATTTCGTCCGTAAATTGTTGCTCCTATTTGGACACATTTCCGTCGTAAAATATTCAGGATTGACGCTCACTCGACTTCGATGTTTATTTCGACGGTATCGGGGCTTGAACACGAGCTTCATTACCGTCTTTGTTAGGCCTTCCGCCCTTCCATCTGCGCCGATAAGCCCCGGCGCTTTGCCGGCCAGGTCTTTGTCACAGCTTTTGAGCTTTGGATTCGCCCCTGTTCAACTACTCGCTCTACCAACCAGCAGCCACTAATTCTTTGCGTAGATTGCCGTAGATTCAAATTTATACTCAAATATGATTCTTAGAATGCAGGGAAACAGACTTGGTCAGATCAGCTGTCAGAGGCCTAAGGTTTTGAGTCCGTTTCAAGGGCGTCATTTTGGTAAGCCGCGCTCTCGTCAACGTTCGTTAGCCTACGTAGACCGTCAGTCCTTGTTCTTGTGTCGTGTCTTTGTAGTCTGGACTCACCTGAGGAGATAAGTTAGAGCAGACTTTTATCAGGCATACTGGTAAAGCTTAAATTCAGGTCCGTGCTCGAAGTTATTATTATTGTTGAAGGAAAAAACTTATATAAGTGATAAAAATTGGAACTGTATTTTAAAATAACTAAGAAAACCTTCGAAAACTGGCTTATCGTCCACTTTCACACGATTTTTACAGGGTTGAGCCTTTAACTAGTATATCTTTTCAATAGTATCAATGTTTTCCAAAAGGTTTAGGTCCATAATGATCGTTTTACATCTCTGAAACTCTGCAAAAACGAGCTGTTAAAAATATTTGACCCTGCAAACCCTGCCAGATTCAATCGCTGGGGTCGTTTACACATTCACTGAGCATAAACTGTAACCAATAACGTTTTTGAGAAGTTATTTCAACGATGGAGATAACGATCCATCCCATTTGATCGCCGAAATCACTCTGAAAATGTTTGATAAAATGATTGACTGAAAAATTGTTGCGGAAGGGGTCATTATTTCATTTTTACACTCGAATTTGAGAGTAGCTTATGTTATAAACGCTGAAGCTGTTTGCTAATCCTGTTCTGAAAGTGATTCAAAAGTTGATAACAAAAATTGAAATGACTCGGGGAGTAAACGTCGTTGTGAATTTGTTTTAATCCAACACTGATGTTAAATACGAAACACTGTTTTAAAACCTTGATGCAAGTCGGTTTTCTTTATCAGCGTGTCAATCAAAAAACCCAAGATGAGCTTTATTGAGACGAGATAATCCAATAACAATTTTGTCTTCTGAATAATGCGGCTTTAAATGCTTGCGTGCGGTTCACCTCTATGCTGTAGATCGGTCAAGGTATCATGTTTTGAGACCACTATTCCAAGAAGATGATCTTTGAGTTTATTCACGTTTGGGGCTTTATTACAGACTACAAGTTTTCATCAATACAGGTTAAGGACTACGGGCAATCAGCAATACAATTTAGGAACTTGGTAGGCATTTGTCAAGGTCAATTGTAATTTAATGTCAACAGTTCGATTACTAGGAAGGCATTTAACACATGAAACTTGGAAAGTGTTGTACTTGGTCATGCACGAACACAAAATATTTTTATGATTAGCGGTAAAAGTAGAAACATTTAAATATGTAGGCTGCGTCTTGTAGCAATATTTGTATAACAACAAGAAGAAACTCACCTTTGTTAAACGAGTCGAAAAGCAGGTCCGTGCGTAGCGAGAAAAACAGTGAATAGAAGGCGGGAGGGCGTCACAATTTATCCGATTTTAAAGAGAGATTGCATGTCACAGGCCATGAAGCTTGAAATGACTCGGACTGCCCAGTCTCAACACAAACGTGCGTGGCGAGTGAATCAGTCAAAAACGACTTGACACGCCACCGATAACTCTTACTGTAGACCTGATAACGTTTTTATAGGTAACGCTCAGTGCGTCGCAGCTGTATGAAACGAAACGAACTTTGTTCTTCCTGTAGCAATAGGAATTGTAGGGTCGTTGTGAGCCGAGCGCAAAATATATGGTAGTCAGGGCAACATTGCATGGTCTGTTGTCAGAAGTACGGCTCTTTTGTATTGTGAAGGGAAGAAATTATTGGATGCACTGTGACGTTATCCTTCTATTGTAAAGTGAAGTTCACAAGATATGCTACTTTTATGGCTTAAAAATCTGGCTTTCCAAGTTAACTCGAGTCTTTTTTTAAGTATACATGCTTAATTTCTTGTGAATCAATGTAAGTATTGTAAACTGACTACCATTGTTTTAGGCTAAGATAGAACCAAACACGACAGTGATGTACGGAAATACTTGCGTGCGACGTGAGTTTAGTCTTGTCAAAGTGAACTAATTTAGTAACTAATACTAAACTAGTGTAATATGTGTGTGGGATGACGATGCTTAATGCTAGAACGTGCAGTTCATTTTTTCCCTTAATAACTGCGCTGAAGCTTTGTGGATATTATTATAAATTATTTCAGTATATTTCTCTCTGTGCAAATGAAGACTATCCTATGAACGAACGTTTGTACCCTTTGATGCTAGATTGATTCCCAAAAGTTCCGTTATTAGGTACCTCGTGTCTTTCGTTGCAGTTGCTTCAGTGGAAATGACATTGTGATTATAGGAGCATTTGTGTGGAGACTAACGCTCGTTTATTCATGAGCTCTAGCAGCAAGAAGGCTTTGTTAAAAGCATGAAACCATTCAAAGAGAGATACTGAGCAGTTTTCAAGCAACGACACAAATGGCCGGGCAGAAAGCACCACCGCCATTCGGCCACAACAAAGTGGGACCGCCTGTCTACCTGGTGAGTGGCCGGTACTAAACATTGAAAACCGATGTATGTATCTCTGTATTTTAATTTAGTTATTTTGAAACCTAATCGCCCAGAAACCGGGATGAAGACTTGAGTACATAGGTAGTGAACTTTTAAAGCTGGGGTGTGTGTAAGAGCAAAAATTCTTTAGTTTCGTTCCTGGACAAACCGAAGTCTCGGCCTCATAACGTACAGAACGTACGCTTTGCTCTGTTAAAACTCACTGCTTTCGTACTAATATAATGGCTGCTCTTTAGTTCGAATCAGGCTTATATAATTGAATCTGATTCAGATAGCCTTTGAATTTCAATATAACTAATATGTCTAATACTTTTTTTAGAATTGCTCTGCTAATCAAACCTACTGCTCTCTCTGTGCACGCGCTTTTGAGCTCTTGATCGCATCGATGAAAGAAGTCGTTTGATTACAACCGAAAACGCGATTCTGAAAGTTTTCCGTACAGCAATCACAGCTGAATATATTTGAAGATATTTTGCCAAAAAATATAGCATTTGTTGGAAAGCGTTCAACGAAGAATATGGTCCAAACAGAATAAAAATGCAGCCAATAGTCTTTTAACTATAATTATTTTCTTTCTGGTTCCGTTTTTCGTTGGACGCCCTGTACATACATAGATATTGAACATCAATGTTACCCTCATTTTTGTGGAAAAATTTCTGTTTATGTTTAAGCTCCGTATCGATGTTGTTTGATAGTGTGAAATGTATGTTAATACAGTAGAATAATTATCGTTTACTCAATAAAACAAATATTTTTTCATTCAGATATCTGTTATTTTGATCAAATGGGTCTCTAAAAGTTATAAAAGTTTTAAAAGCTTAATTTAGTGTTTGAAAGAATTTAAAACCGATGAACATCACGAACGTCATTTTATACTCAGCTTTGCGAATTATTTTACGTGCAGTATGATCGTGCATTATACACGAAAAATTGACGTTCGCGTACGTTGATTGACATAGGGGTTGCAGAATGGGCGGAAGTAGAACCTTTGTATATAACACAGGTTACTGTAATGTTGCTGCCGCCGGCATGAGCAGTCCTTCCGGCCTCGCGTACCTTGACAATAAGAACAAAACTCGCGACGTATGACGCTTCCGTTACTCGGTCACAGTCCACCGCAACTCCTCCCCTGCCGAACCTCGATTTCGAGATGCGAATATTTTAGAAGTATATGGCCTGCGCAACATCGACTGCAATTTTAGAGTAATTTTAAATGTGATTTCATGTCACGAAAAAATTATCGTCGTCGCTAATGAACGTAAAGATTTTCAATGAAATTCGAGTGAATTATTGAACTATGTACGAGGAATTGCGGGCGGTACATCTCATTTAAAGGGAAGACTCGTACAAATTTGAGTACAGCTGCCGGCGCACTGCTTTCATCTAATGAATCAATGTTTGCAGTCGTTTAATTTATTGAAGAATGGCGGTTCATGAGGTGGCAGTACAAGTCCTCACGCTGTCGCTTTACTGTGAACTAAAAAATTCCTACTGAAGTTGAGGGTCTTTCTTATTAATGCACATCGATCATGCTTTGTCACTCCTCAGAAGTCCGTGGCTTTAATTTAAGAATTGATGCGACTACACATAGGAGCACATTAATCTAACGCCGCCTATTTTTACACTTGTAAGCCCATACATGTATGAGATTGGAGAACCGAGATCGGTCGTGAAAAGTATGTGAACATTTTGTATACAATACGTCTTCTACCAAACCAAAATAAATCTGCGTAGGTTTCAAAAGTTGCTAAGAATATTGTTGTACACTTAGTGGTGAAATTATTGATCGACTTATTCTTGGCAGGGCTCACGTCAGTTGCGCATGATCGAGTACCCGCTGTGTACATCTCACGTAATGGTCATTAAAGATGAGTGCTCCCTTCGCTAACCTGTACGCTCTTCACTGGTCTGAGTAATAGATGGCATTCACAGGGGGACGCTCGTAATGATACCTACCAGACCGTGTTATTGTACACGGGAGAGCGTTCGCAGTGACGCCCGTATTATGTGACGTGTGCATACGGAAATACGTTAGCTTCGAAGACACGTGACGCAATGGTGCGAGAGTAGTCACTGCTGTGCCTAGCATTGATTGTCGCCGTCAGAAAGGTACTCGGAAATGGTTTTTGATTTGGAGGTTTCAATTCTGTGTTCGAAAAAAAATTAATTTCGGTTTCTTATTTAACTGTTGCTTTTGTGACAGTTAATGCAGCTATTTACTTCGTGAAATGAGAGTGATCATTTCTTTGCTTTAGTACATCAGCTTTTGTACATTTCTATACATTTATCTTCATGTTATCGATCGAATGAATATCGGCGAATCAACATTTGTAAAAAATAATTAGGTCTGTATTCAAATCCGTTTCGTCCATCACATCGACTCGTACTTTCGCCTCTTGTATGATCAACTATTATGAAATGTGTTCATTGCGTGAAAATTAAAAATGTTTTCCATTATCTCTTCTACTATGCCCGTTTACGTAGTATTTTTTTGCAAATCAATAGCGCAAAACAATAAACAAACTCCCATTGTAATATAAGAGAAGTAAGTAATTTCGAAATGTTCTGGTGTGAGGAATCATAATTAAATGTTTAAGGAAGCTAAAACTCCCGAAAATTAGAACGATTTTCTGTGTGATGTAGTTTTTCCAATTTTTTATTGTATTATCAATGTTTATCACCTAAATTGAACATGATTGAGCAAACCACACATTTTGGTAATAATAAATTACCTCTCGCTCAATTGCCAACGAGGTAATGTATTCAGACCTCTAACTCAAATTTCCTCATTGTAATTCTTATCAGTTGTAGTTCACGAAAGTAATAATTATGAAACTAAATTGAGTAGGATATCAACAATAAGTAGAGTATTATTCATGTTCTAAAAAGGACGTAATACTACATTTCATTGCCGCTGTATATTCATTATACATTAGCGCCGCTATACCTTCAATATCCTTTTACTCCTTTTTCTCAGCCTCACAGAAGTCAATATGCAATCGAGAGGTACCGCCAGTCTTAACCTTTTCGAGTCTCTTGGGACATGTAGGTTGCAGAGTTATTTTCAACCAGTCTTACTGGATAAATGTCAAAGCCATCGATATACTAATGGTCACAGAGACGAAAAAGATTTTAGATCTGTGAATAAATTACGCGCGAATGCCGGCTCGAAATGTTTAAAGTTGTTTATCGTAGTAGCTTGGAACATATTTGTGTGTTTATATTAAACAAAAATATCGCGGCAGCTTCGAACATTTTTGGGCCCATATTGTACACAAATATCTTAGCAGCTTTGAACATATTTTGCTCTTATTAAACATGAATATCGTGCAAGCTTCAAAAAATTTCGCATCCATGTTGAACACAATTATCATAGCAGCATGGAACACATCTTTATTTTTGCTCTCATTAAACATGAATATCGTAGCAGCTTGGAGTAATTTTTCATCCATCCCAAACGCCGTAGTGAAGTCAAAGTTGGTAACCAGCGACCGCTTGCGGGTCTACGCAGCGCTGTGGCCAAGGTCACTAGTTTTTAGGGTTCAAGCCTTGAAACGCAGGCGTCAGCTGGAGGATCTTCTTCACGAGATTCGTGTACTCAGTAACCTTGTTCAGTGGCATTCAATTTTCCTTGTAACACCAGTAATAAAATAAGACTTGAAAAGCATGAAGGGCATTTATAATACTCATTGGATAAGGGCTTAGGTAATACTTATCCGAAATCGAGGCAAATTTACAAGCTAATGCAGTGTGCATAAATACCGTTTAATGAGCCCTCCTGTAATTCAATACCTGTGACTAACGAAACCTAGCATGAACTTAATCGTCGTATCGTGTTGTGCATCTAGGCAAAGTTGTCTATTTAGCCGAAGAACTTTAGTTTGTAGCTCAAGGGAAATATACACTAACATTAAAACGTCTTTGACAGGAAGTATTGAATAATGTAGCTTTGAATGAAGTTAATAAGTATCTTCCATAAATATTAAATAAGAGAGCATAGCCTATAATCATAACCAATTTCTTGATGCACTGATTTTTGAAAATCCAACGTTAATTATAATTCTTCTGGTGAGTTTAGTGTTTTAAGTGTACTTATATAAAGATGAAGAAGAACACTAAACACAGTCCAAAATGAAGAATTTTTGGCTTCTACTTCTACGGAATTAAAAGTCTATCCAAAAAAGGCCTTACATTCCCGTTTGATGCGAAGAAATGTTTGTTACGCGTTGAACTCTTTTCTCTCTTCCATGTCAGTCGACAGGAAATGGTTGTGGTCACGAAAGAGAGGGGTCTGCGACAGGCTGTAATTAATGTTTAACTCAGACAGCACCACGACCTTGGAACGCTGCATGATCACACGCGCCTTCTAGAGCGCAGTTCCGGAGGTATTGGGCCGCTTTAATTTTGAGTGCTCCATTTTGTCAACATAGGAAAATATCATGTAAAGATGGTCTGATTTATTTATGTAAATTCTTGTTTATATTTTACTTGAAACGTTTACAGAGCGAAACTGGTACGGATGAATGTTTCACCGTGGAAGATTCTCTTACAACACATGCAAATGAAATTGCGTTACATTTCGATGAAAGTTTACTGTGGGCGATGTCTCATCGGGATCTATTTTTATCCAGATCACGCGACGAGTACGTGACCCTGGAGGCACTTATAGAATCGAGATATTCACGAGTAAGTGAGCTGTTCATGATCATCTCAAAGAAGAAAATAGGTCTGTGCTTTCAATCATGGTCATTAAGGCCCACTTAAGGCAAAGGCATATTGCTCATTTTTGTGAGGCATTGTTCACCTTAGAATAATAATTCCTCTCATCTGTTCTTATCTTTCATGTGTCCAGCTTTCCAGTACCTGGTAGCCGTCTTATTAGCTTACTGTCTCTTTAGATTATCTTACAAAATTTACTGTTAAACGCCTGTGATGCATGAGTGTCGATGACTTTGCTATAATCGGCGACTCTTTTTTTCTATTGGATCTCATTTTTTCTTCAATATGCTATTCTACTTCTTTAACCTTTAAACCCATTTGTGTACCAATCAAACCTTGTTAGTGCAGACCTCCAAGTTGAAAGGGCCAAGTAATCCATAGTGCGTTTCCGACGACTGTGGATTGGGAAGATGGGTTGGATGTTCGTTCACAAAAAATAGTGCCACTTCGGGCCACAGTTTTTGCACTTTGCGTTATTGCCTGAAGCTGAGGCGCCGGAATTGCAGTGCTTGTGGTTTTTGCCTAGGTGAGTTTTTTCCTTCTCTTTAAGATGCGTAATAGGACAAATTTACTCTTGTACGTAATACAAGCTTCAAATATAAATTAGTTCGGAAAGAAAACAATTATTTATTCATGGAAGAATTGGAAAATTCGCGCCATGTTATATTCTCGGGATAAAAAGTTTTGTACTTGCAGTATTGTACGCATGTACGGTATTTTTTGGGCATGTGTTTTGACTAATTATTAAATTATTGCTCTCATCCAATACTTCACTATCTTTTCAGTGAATTTACTGCAAAATTTTGCGTTCCCAATAAAAATTAATATAATCCAGCACTGGAGAAGTTATCAACGGTATACAAATATATCAACGGTGCACAACTTATGAAGTTCTGCTGCATGAACCCAAGATATATTGCTGAAGACTGACCATGGCAGGACACGAGTGTCACTCTGTGACTGCCTTGAACTACTCGTGTGTTCCTAGCAGGAATTCACAATTTC
>VOMN01021636.1:0-10509 GCA_014899125.1 Orchestia grillus
TTCCGGTTTTTTTAAAGTTCCTCCCGATAATACGTAAGCACCCATTTTTCTTCTTTTTAGGCTTTTCTACTGAAGATGGGTGCTGTCCACACTCGAAAGCTCTAGATTTTATTTAAAAAAATTTATGCCAATTCATTATTCAAAAAATTATGAATTGGCATTTTTCGCTTCCAAAACAACAACAATCGAAATGCTTCACGTACTTGACGTTAGGCAAAAACTCGATCGATAGTGAAACCAACCCTGCCTTTCCCTTACTAATAAGATGTATTATACAGGGAAGGCCAAAAAAAGTTTTTCAATTTTAGCATATTAGTTACTCAAAATAATTCCGATTGTAGGGAGATGGGTTTGGTCACATTTGTTGTGCAATTCCTTCGTTTGTTACCAGCTCCAAGCTTTTTACTGTCAAACATTTAAATTCAGGCGCAATGGTGTTCGAAGTGGGTATATTCTTTACTCACAAAACGTTTACTAACAGTTTTCTGAATTCATTCCCACGTTACGCTTTAGGATATAAAAGAACGAACAGATGTCTCTCAATAACATAGATAATATTTTTAAATATTGTTGTTTCTAAAACTAATTTATTATTGAAATTTCGGTCGAAGCCCTTCTGTTCCAATTTAGTCGTTTGACCTTCATTTTTCTTTAGGCATTTAATTTGAGATTTCTCTCTCATTTCCCTCACTAAATTTCTAATTAGTTCAGGATTGTCTTTAGCACGTTGCCTACGTATTGGGTGTACCCACCAACCAGTGTTGCGTAATGGTTTGCCTGTGAACCAAAACTTTTTATTCGTGGTTATAGAAAACTCTCATACATGAATTGTATTTGTGAACAAATACCATTATGCTGAGTAAAAAGGAAGATCAAAAATAACAGGAACAAGTCTAACTTCAATGAACGAAAGTGTCGCTGAATTCAAGTTCAGCACCCTTTATGGAGCAGATTAGGTATATGCATTCATCCGTAGCGAACGAGGTAAGAATGTTGACATTTATCGTGATTCGGTCACGGATGTTTGGCGAGTCCGTGGGAGATTATGTTTACAAACAATCCTGAACTCATTAAAAAAACAATGAAGAAAATGGCAACGCAAAGCCAAAATTTTTCGAAAACGATGGGGATCATAGTATGTAACCAAATTGAAACACAGTGGCTTTGACAGAAATTTCATTAATAAATTTAGTTTAGAAATACACGATATTTTAATGCATTATTTTTATAAATGAGCGATTCCTGGTTTGTCTTTTCATATCCTATCGCAAGTAAGATATGGTCCTTACTCAGAACACCATTGAGCCTGAATTAAATGGTTCCCAACATAAGGCTTAGAGCTCGTCACAATCACAAACTATGAAATTTCGCAACAAATGAGAGTAAGCTCGTCTCCCTGCAACTGAGGACTTCGAGTAATCAATTCGCTAAAATCGGGAACCATTTTGATGCCCCACGCCCCCACCGTGCACAATCGCGGTAAGACACGAGTAAAATGGGATATTTTAGATGCTTGGTATTCTGTACGTACGAATGATTCATGTCAAGGGATCTGTAATCTAATTAAAAGCTACAAAATGAATGAAAGTAAAGACACACTAGTTTCAAATTTTATTTTTTATGGATGCCCTAGAGCTTTCCAGTACTTCACGGCTCATCGTCAGTACAGAAACTGTAAAAGAGAGAAAACTGACAAATACACAACATTCATATAAACTATTCTACAGAAAACTAAGACTATGAAATTATTTACAAATTATTGGGCACAGATTAATGAATTATTGCACAGTATGTTACTATCATATATGGACGCATTATAGAATCGATTAAGATGGATGATTGCACTGAATGTAGAATGAAGCTAACTTAAGATACTTGAAGGCACTGATGCACCGTGGCTATTCAGGAATCGTTTCTTAATACGTTGACTTCGATTCTCCACACAGGTAAAATTAAATGCCGACAAATATCACTACTGTGAATTTATAAATGAAGGATTTTGGTTTCACAAATTTGGTTACTCTATTAATTTTCTTTCTAATCAGAACTAGCTTATTCGATTGATGAACACAAATATGAAGAAAACTCGAAAATTTGTATTTATACATGATAGGGCTTTGGTTACATTAGGTTAGGTTAAATGATCGCGTGTACCATATATGACCCCCTTCGGAGTCAACGTTTTACGATGGATTAAAATACTATCGGAGGACTTAAAACCGATGGCCTCACACCTAGCCAACACTTGAAAATCTGTTTGGTGCACTGGGTGATGACAGCCATCGGTGTGGTCTCTAACGTTACCCTGAAGTGACGCTGTGACGGTCTGTCAGTGTGAGGGGCAGGGACACTTCTGTGGTCAACAACGTGCGTGTGGAGATGGTGCGAAGTCTCTCCCTAATAGGTAACCTCACCCTGATTACACGGGTTCCATTACATGACGTTGCTGAGCATCATAAACAGTACCTTGACCCTCACCGTGAACATACTCCCTGCATTAAACCTATTGCGATAAATAATTTTGCCATTCAACTTGGGATAGTCCTTACCGATCAACTCTGAATTTTTATTTTTCCCTTACTGTTTCGTACTGATGATGTTTTACTGTTACTGTACTGATGATGAGCCGTGCAGCGCTCGAAAGCTGTTAAGTTTTTATAAAAAAAAAAATTGAAGATAGTTTGTTTTTTACCTTCGTTCATTTGTAGTTTTTAATTTGATTACGGTTCCTTCGACATAAATCCATTCGTAAAATTATTGTGAACGGATACGAGAACTACGAGCTACAGTCATTAAGAAATTGTAAAAGAATTTATCTTAGACTTAATAAGTGTTTATGTTCTTTAGACTTCATCCTAAGTTGTCAGAGGAATGAGCCATCTCCGAGGTTGAGTATAAAAAGTTCCAGCGCTCTCTTCCTGAGACACAAGTGGAAGGGAAAGGAAAAATGCTCAATAATCTTCGAAGACAACAGGCTGACTTCATTAGTGATCTTCGCAGAAGGACTTCCTGGCTGGATTACAATCACTCCGTCTCTTACGTCGAAAGAGTAAATGAACGCAAAAACCGCCGCTATCATGCTATGCACACCCGAAAATTATTCAGATTAGGGCCCTCGTGTAGATTCAACATTCTCGAACCTAAAGATGTAATTTCTGATTTTTCTTCTCGTGTTTTGTCTACTGAAGAAAGTGGAGCCTTGTCGTTTGGCTCGCAATATTGGTTCTAGCCTTCTGAAGTAATTACCGTTCTCATTTCTTATTTACTGTGTAGACTAAGCATTTGTATAACAGAACAGTGGATTCATTGAATTTTCTGCGTTCTACTTTGAAATAGACTACATTTTCATTGTTCTATTCTTTTCCTTCGAACTTTTCTGACAATCATCATAGGAAGCTTTTTGATATATTGAAGAATTTGTCTTCAGAGAAATATTTAGTTGTAACAAAGCCGAATAAAGGCAATGGTTCAGTGCTTTCAGATGAAAATACGTACCATGACAAAATGAGCCAAGTCTTGTCACGTACGTCCACGCTTGCTTCGTGCGACGAAGAATGAATTAGATTAGTTTTTAGGCGTGAGGACAATGTGAATCGTTTTATATAGAATTTAACAGTGTCCCTCTCGGGAGGCTAATCCACATAACATATTATAGGATAGACAAACACAGCTAACCTACCCCTATTGCCTATGGCCTATCCTATGCCCCCATGGCGGGATGGGGACACAGCCGAACATGGACGTCGTGGGGCTGAGCCATCGCCTCCAGCGGGGCCTCACGACCTGAGTTTGGGAAGGTCAGGTTCGCTATGTATATTATGTTATTGATCGGCAAATAGTGATGTTTTGCAGCACAAGGAATGATAAAAACTGCATTAACACGATCAGTAACCGAAAATGTGTCAAATTGACAACGGGCAAAATTTAGCTGAGAATTTAAATTGATCAACAAGTAATGGTCCCTTATTTTATACACAAATTGAATAAGATCATCGAGTTTTAAAGGTCCCTTCTCACCTCCCACAAAATATTAGCACCCCTTCAACCTATTACTGAGGGAAATTTAAACACATATCATGATTGAAAACCTCATTTATTTAAAAGCATGTCACGAAAAATTAAAGAACAAAATTCAAAAATAAAGAGAACGATGAAAACATCGGAAGAACGCCACCCGCATCTGACGAAACACACTGTTGTTGATTGTATGATAGATATACACTGCTTACTATGACAGAATTCCCACAAACAAATTACATAAATTGTATCAATAGCCTGCTGATACCGCTGTACTACTATTTTATTGCCAAAGATTATCAGATTTAAGTTTTCAATACAAGTAAAGATACAGAAAAGTAGAACACAAAAATGTTGCAATAGGTCACATGGATACCTCCGCAACCGCCAGTCATAGCGGTGGACTCGCACTTTGTGCGTTGGGCGCGCATTTCTTAGGAACCTTGGAACCCATAACGCTGCTATGAATCCCGAGGGCTTGCTTCAGTTTTTGTTAAGATAAACACAACAAGTCAAATTAAGTCTGTCAACTGGTCCTTAGAATATGCTGAATGCTATGTTCGGGACATTACATATTTTCTCTGTATTGTTACTGAAAACTTGTTGTACTGATGAGGGCCAATTGCTGTTTCCTGTAAGATTCGATGCTAGTGCAGTGGTCAACCAGCAGCGGCAAGGTATCGTCTGCTTGACGCTGTTTGGCTGCGAATTTCACTCTTCTAAAACTTGGGAAGTCCTGAATATCTTGAATATCTTGAAAATGTTTGGGCCCCTATACCCTGGCCACACTGGGGTGCCGCCAGTTTGTGTGCATAGTGTCCCTTCGCAAACCCGTGAGCTGTTGAAGGAAACCGTTTCCCTCCGCCGTCTGATGATAGTTAGACAAAGGCGGCCTATCAGGGACAGCTTGTAGGAAGTTATCCAGCTTCTTCTTGAAGACGTCCAAGGATCCATTGTAAGACTTTTTAAATTATGCAGTTGATGGTACTGTCGCAAGGAGCGCTAGTATATGCTTGTCTTAATGCACGATACCGGACACATTAACTGCGTTCTAAAATGGCTGCTGTGATGTTGTACAAATTCAGCATAATAAAATTCAGGAATCCTGGACGAATGTATTAGCATGACAGTGATTGTGAGAAGCCTTGAGGTGAAGTGACGGTGTTGTCAATTCTCCTTAGACCAAACCAACCGTGGTGATGTTCGAAAATTCTATATGGCATACGTATTCTCACCAGAAAAAAACGAGCCCAGATTTTACGTTTACAACAAATTTTGGAAAGTGAAGAATTTTCAATTTAACTTCAGGTGAACAGATATTGTACAGCACCTCGTAGACGGGAATTGGGTGACATTTTTATTTTTAACTTAATTCAAGAGTGTGTTTCACGAGAATGCAATCGTGGGGCCAGAGACAGATTACAGAAATTAAGACACAAAGCGACGTTCGGAGAAAAGTGCCCCAGTGTTATCCGTGCTTTCGCGGAACATGACCTTGTTTAGTCGTCACGATTGGTGTAGATGGCTAAGCTGGGCGTTCAGTAGAAGTAGATCTTTGGACAAGTAGAGGGTAGTTAGCGAATGAAAAAGAGGGTAGCCAATGCCAGGGCGTGGCCATTTCCGAAGTGAAGAGTTTCGAGAGAATCGATACGGGAGTTCTGGTTTTGAGGCCTCAAGGGCCGATCCCTGGTCGGTGGGGCCCCTGCGGGTAAGCTGGCCATTGACTCAGGGACTTGGATCACCAACAGGTCATAATCACCAGTTCTGTATCACCAACAATATTTGTGCTAATGATTCGTTCAGTTGCCACAAAGCTTATTTAGCGTTTCAAATGTTGTCTCCTAAATTTTTCTACTTTGATTTCCCGGTACATACTGATGAATAAATAAGGTTAAAATTTGAAGTGTGTTTTATTCCCCTCGGGTCAAACACTTAGTTTTAGAGGTAAACTTAATTTTCCCGTGACTAATTATACATCGTCATTTGAGACCGACTTGCAAAATCGCTAGACAAATTTTTCCCTGCCAAAACCATTGATGAGTTTCAGACTTCGAAGGCCTCATCGATGCTCCAGTTTTTCAGGGCTGCAAGCTAAAACTATCTCTATCCACCGTGTAAACTCGTGCTATAGTTTACTAGTTTCTCCGTTGGTCTTATTGTGCCAGCATGGAGGGCTAAAGGGCTCTGGTCGCCCCCACGAGGGGAGGCCCTGACGTCGCAGCATGTCTCGTCACCCCACACCGTCGGAAGAGCTTCGGTCTGCATCGGGGACCCGTAAGTCTGCTACCTTGCATGGTCATGTCTTCTAGCAATGGCGGTGTCTTGCATAGCGCTAGAGGCTCGGATCATTACCTTAAATAAATAGAAGGAAGCCACGCCATGTTCGTCTAATTCAGTGTAATTGATGCTGCGGGTGGGGTTCACTGAACCTTAATTTCTGATTTTTTCAGCCCTGTTGATTTACTAATGGATTTGCGGTGCCACAGATAGACATGAATAGATATTGATTAACGAATTGATTCGTGGTGCCGCAAATAGCTACAATAGATGTTCATTACCTAATCCATTCGCCGTGCCGTTCCAGGTCATTAATAGATTTGTTGATTCGCAGCTAACATTCCTAGTTAGTCCATTTTCTTGACGTTAAGTTTACGAATTTCATCTTCCTTCTGTGACGAAAGTCATGGTGGAGACGAGAAAGGGCACGACCTGTCTCATGGCTTCCTTCTTCATGTTTGGAAAGGTCGCTCAGGGGTGAACTCAGTTACCAGCATTGTGGCTTGGTGCGATCCGAAGTCGATCTAAGTGGACGTAGTCTTCGTATCGCCGAACAGCTAAGCCCCTGTTCCGCTTATTGAGTTACCTGTCTCTCTCATTAATAAATAATGAGACAGGTTCTTTCTTTGTTTCTGATTCCACCATGAACATTTTTCGACATCTTTTGTATAGGTCCAAAGGGGCACTTACATATTTGAGCTAGTGGTGTGAAGCGACCTTTCAAACTCGGCTATGTTCGCTTTTTTGGGGATACGTTATTTCTATAAATAGTTTTCTCATTTTAATTCCCTTCATAAATTGTTGGCTCATCATCAATTCAATATTATTCCTTTGTTTTTCGGATCGTTGTATACTTAGTATATACTTTTTAATCGTTGTGCGTTGTCTTGCAAATGACAACTATTTCCCCACTATTACCAAATATAACGAATGGCAAGCCTGATTTCGCCACACAGCACAAACCTGTCCTTCCACTTCTGCAATTCGCCTGCTTGCATCCCGCTGAATTATTTCCTAACAAATTTCTTTTATCTCGTTGACGGGAGATGACGGAGAAATTATTTCTGTGGTTTCATCTTAAATGGTGAATGACAAGTGTTTCAATAGCTAGTTTGTCATGAATTGCAAGCGACTTGCAGGGCTGCAACTTATCATTCATTACTGAAACTAAGTTCAAAAAATTCCTTTGCTTATGTCACCCAAATGAAAACACTAGCTCACCTAAGCCTGCGCTCTGGGAAGGGAACGCACCTCTATTTCGTGTGATCCTACCTCAACACTTTTCGATCTGAAGTCTTGATAGATCCTTTAAAATCTCTTACTTGGCCCATGGTTGCACCCAAATGTAGTTCTTCACTTTGCTACTTGCTAACTAAATTCTATTGTGCAGAGATATTCCTTAAAGAATGCCCGGCTTATCCGTGTACACCAATCGTGATCACTTATCACAGTTTTGTCAAACCTACATGTCCAAGACGCGCCTTGAATTCCTTAATTAATGGCCTGGCCTTGTATCGCAAATGCCGTCTTCTTCTAATGCCTAAGGCGAAAACCTCTGCCCTCGGAAGTGAAACTGACATCTATAAATTTAAACTTACGGTAAACAGACTCGAAGAGTGGTTTAGCGCCAAGTTTAGTGGCGCTAACTTGGCTTTAGTGTTTAGTGTTTTTGAGCGAGAATTGCTGGCCCGTTTAAGTTTCTATTTTGTTCGTCTGAGATTCTAAGTATTTCCAAACGTTCGTATGTTTCTAGTCAAAATTTTTAGTAATATAATCCTAAATTCACTCCACTAGCTCTCACGGGTGTTTTATTAAAGCTCTGGCAGCCGAATGTCTGCTAGCAGCCGAATGTCTTTTGCCACCGTCTGAGGGAGGGACCAAGAAGCTGTTGTATGTCAAAGCTTGAATTTTTTTGAAAAATTGCACGATGGTGCGACATTGACATGGTATGAAAATTACTCTGAAATCTACGTATGGAGCACAAGCATTATTAATGCGCATTACAAACAATATTCGACAAATGCAGGGTGATTTTTAATTACGGCCTAAAAGAACTTCACCAACTTTTATTATATCAAACAGATTTTTAAAAACTCTACATCTACGAAATTCTGAGACACACCAGTTTTATTCGATCTCATTGTATCCTTAGGAGATACCTAGAGGAAAAAGTTTACCGTGATAACTCTGGCACTCTCCATCTAAAGACCAGTCTACCACTTAGACCCCCAACCTGTCCGTTTTAATCTCGCAGATCTCACCATTTTTATCCCCCAAACATTGCTCATTTAATATGTGCGCATGAATCAATTGTGCGTGTGTTATAAACATCATTTCAGCTAAATATATAAAAAAGAATATGACCCACTCTCTCCACTTACAATACACTTTCTTGCATTGAAGCACTCTGTGGCGAATTTTGCCAATGCGTAACACAGCTCAAGATTACAGTATCCGTGTCACAAAGAGCTTAGCAATAATTTCTATGTTGATCCCTGGAAATTGTCTTCAGGAATCTGGTTTCCATTATTCCCAAGAGACTCGATGCTCAGACAAAGGAGAAAGAGAGTTGCAGCTGTGCAGTTATGTTAATTAAACCATATCTTATTGATCAGGATTACAAAGTTCGGCAGAAGTGTGCGTTTATTAGCAACGCCGCAATGTAAATGTTCCACCAGGCCTCAATGGCGACACCAAGCTTCCATCTAAGAGACTGGTTTCGCTGACGCTACGCGGATTCCTCGCGTCCCACATCACTTTGACATTATAAACACGGATTTTCAGTGCCTTTCTTTGTGTGGAGCTCTCTCGTGATTACCCACCGCCGTGGGTGAAGCGGGTTTATATATTAATTATAGTTAATCTTTACCTGCAATGTAATTAACAGTTACGATAATACTCACCTAGGTCGGGGTGTGGTTATTAATATCAGGTAAAATGATAATTTCCTCTTGATATGAAGTTTTAATTTATCAGTTGAGTGTGATGCTGAAGAAACCGAGGTAATAATGCCACAAAATGAACGTAGGCAGTAGCTATAGCAGGAATAATTATCAGGAGCTCCTGTGCGCTGCAACGTTGTTTTTCCGCAGAGCACAATTTCCGGCGCCCGCAAACAGCCCTCGTAACCCGCTTGAGCTGGAGTTTCCTGGTCAAAAACCACTGAACTGGAGCTCCGCCTCCTCAGTTTTTCCTCTCTGAAGAAGAATTCAAGCTCAAAGTGGGACACTTCGGCAGCACCAAAAGGATCAGGGTCTCATTGAAGGAAATCCTACGCGCACTTTCTCCTCGGAATTGCGAAAGTATCCAGCACTTTTTCGAAAACTCAAAACCTGACACTTGGATCCACTGTGTTCGTTTCCAATGTATTAAAAATGCTGAATTTGGATGCACGGCTGGTGCATTTTATAGATTCTAAAGTATATTCAAGGAAATCTTCCATGATTATTATAAATTTATGAGTGAAACGATTGAAGTCCATCCTAGCACACAATTCATCAAATCAATTGACCCAATGACGTCAGAGCACAAGATGGAACTCACCGCACTTTTGGACTATTGATTTCGGCGCTTCAAGACTAGGAGGAATGCGTATGTCCTTATTCGGCACCATCTCGTGTGCATGAAACATTAAATGTTTTCGAGTTTTAGGTTGGCATTGACTGTCATACATAAAATTTGACTTGAAAATAAAATTTTAACTCATTTGAGCATGATAGTAATTCCGTGTCAAAAATATCAAATGAATTTTATAACGTAAAGAATCTTAGAGCAAAGTTATTTTAAAAGATCGTTTCGCTCAGAAAGTTAGAAGGAGCTGTAACTAAACTGTAGATCATACGTTCTTTGGTCGCCTTAGTGCAAACCTTTCATTCTTCTTCTCACGTTGATCAGCAGTAAACTTGTAATTTTTCAAATCATCATAGAGTCTTAGAAAGGTTTTATGTGATTGAAATTTCATTAGAAAAGTGAGTTATAAAATACTACACAATTTTTCTGTTCAAGTGATCGCTTGCTAAAACTATTTGCGGTAGTCATTCATCTGTCCAGCCTTATGTTAGTGTCTTGATTACTTTCTTCAAAATAAGAGATGCAACCACCCATAAGATACTAACGAACTCAATGAGAGTGAACTTAAAGCCTAAAGATGAACTCGCTGCAGCGCGTCAGTGTCCGTCGCACACGTAGGCCTTACATTGAACTCGGTCACCACAC
>VOMN01021638.1:0-18302 GCA_014899125.1 Orchestia grillus
CGTCTTGTTTTCATTCCATTGTTGTGGAGCAATGAAGAACAAGTCTATACCTAGCTGGCTCTGAATAAAGGCAGGTGCTTGTTCAGCACTTGCGTATAACTAAAACTTCGGTCACTGCTTTGGGAACAGATTGATGGACGTAGGAAATAACGAGCTCAGAGCTCGAAAAACAATAGGTGACTAATTTTTTTGTCCGGGAAGCTTAAAATTGTCTCATTTATTTTTACGCTATCACGAAAGCCTAAAAGAAATTTTGGAATTTTTTATTAGGTCTTGGTTGATTTTACGATATTTTTTCATTTTGTACGGTAAGTGCAAACAAAGGATTGTATGATCATTTAGTTTTGTGTTTAGCCTCTCAATTTATTATCGATTAATATGTTAGAAGCTTATCGAAAAAAAGAAGCAATTAAACAACTAAGAGTTCATTTTTAAAAGAGAAAATTGCATTTTGCTGAAGGTGTTACTGTGGAGCCTTTAAAATAATAGAACTGAGTAAAACTGAAGCGATGCTTGCGTCTGCCATTGAAGCCTTAGCTCCGAACGTACTTTGACTAAACAAAAGAAGCCCTCGTTTATTTTTGATTTCCTGTTCTATTGTAAAAAAATTGCTCATTCTCTTGTGGGCAACTGTTATTGTAGATGAAGGTAACAGACTTCAATTCTAACGTTTTGAAATGTCCATGTAACCAGAAAAACAGTTGAAGTAGCGCTCTGTTAAATTGAATATGGATAATTATTAGTTGGGTGCCGCATGCTATAGAGCTAACCACCGAATTGTCACTTCTATTGAGTGACTGTCCGAAGTGGGAACATGTAGGCCATGAAATGTGTGAGCTTGATCTCTCTTGACGATCACTTGACATTTATCTTTTTTTTTACGTATTACCAAATTGAACTTCGATAGATATATTTGTGCATTTTCGCTGGATTCTTTAATTACGTCATTATTTTATATTTATCATCGTATCCTACTAGTTTGTCAAATAGACGGAAGCTAACTCGTGACATTTGCCTCAATGAACTCGTTCAGGATCAAAACTTTTGAGTTCAACTAAGAATATCTAGAGTTTAAGAAACAGATACTCATTAAATTTGATATTAAATATTTTTAATTATCCTTCTACGATGAATTTTGCGAGGAGACTAACCTTATTAATGCGGCTAATTGAGGTGTTAACTTGGTTATTATTGGCGCATTGAATGCACTGAGAAATCTAAATTTTGTCCGCAACTCTCACGAAGTGCACAAGTGTTTAGTATTACTACTTCTCTTGAGGAGAGCGTCCTATAGATTTTTTTTTGCAAGTGTTTATTGATTGCTAAACTGTTTTTGATGTGTATTTTATAACATGTCAAAATTTGAAACTGTACCTTCAAATCTGACTACGCTATAGGCGAAGAAAGTGATGTGACCACGCGTGGCACACGTTCGGGAATAGAAAAGTAATATTTCCGCATTCGGAAACCAATGTCAACATATTCAACTACAGAGAAGCGCGGGGATAGCAAAGAAAAAGACGTACATCAGGACGCTTCAGTAACGGTTAAGAGAAGCGTCTACGCAACCGAAACCTCACACTCTCCTACCCACCGGATTTCTAGTATCTTTATTTTTTGTAAATACTTTTTCATATTTTATAGGAGTATGTTACATAAACCATCTATTCATATGATTTTATTTTGAGTGCAAATAACGTTCTGATTTAGGATTAGGATCTCGAATATACATCGTTAGTGACAGTTACGAGTTGTTGGAGAATGTTGACCTAACGCTCCAGCAGAGGGTAGCCAGCGTCCCCTGTATGCTGGTGTGGCATCATTCTTTGGTACGCGTTCAGTGTGGGGACTTGGGCTCGGCCTGCAGGTATCTATTACTGAAATAGGGTCACGTACCCGACGTAATATGACTAATTGTAATCATTTCAGTCGACTCTTAGGAGTCAACATCACGAATTACGCGAGGTGTTTTTGCAGTTGCGTAATCTATCCTAAATCAAGCCCCCACTTGCCTGTCTTGGTATTCTGCTGGTGCGACACGTTTGCCCGGTTCCACAGCACAGTTAAAAACGGTTTCAACAGAGTGCTGTACTCTACATGGGCATATGAATTAGGAGGGAGCTCACGCTCGCCTCACAGCAGTTTAGTCGAAGATCCTTTTCGAACTCATGTCGAGTGCAGCAGTTGTAGCACCAGGCGAGTGTCTTGCTAAACAGAGTGCATGATACCTGCTGCTAGGCCAAAAAGTTTGTCGCACTCTGGGGAAATGAGGATGTTACAAAATAAAATCAAGCTTAGTATTAAGGAGTGAGCAGCGCTTTACCGAATTCAATTATTTCGTTCGTCTCTAATTTCTGAAATGAGTTGCAGCAAAATCAAGTTCGTAATAGAGCAGATACAACTTCACTAAATTGAGTTTGAATAAACAAGGAAATTGAAACAAAGATTTCTTATTCGAAATGTCATTACAAAAGACTAATCTAACAAGATCCACGGGATATGCTTTCTCGGAACAATAGGTAACTTAATTCTTAGAATTTAACTTATGCCGTGTTCGACTATGTCAATACGCTGCGACAAAATGTTTATCCGACAGTTTTGCTTGGTACGCCACACCAGCTTCAAGCCTGAAAATAATAAATGTTGTATCTTCAATGAGAGAATTTTGAAGCTAAAAAGCTTGAACGAGTAAAAAGCAACATCTGCGGGCGTTACCACAATATGCCACAGAAAGATGGTTGCGACGACGCACACTTCCGTCAGTTACACGTGATTGTCCACATCGGAGCTGATTCATGAAAATTCCGTGGTACTTCTCTAACCACCTACAAACACATTAGAAAAACGTGAGGTGTAAGATAACCCGCTCAATCTTCTTATCTTCTCATAACCACATGTTTGAACCGCGAAACTGAACAGATAAATATGATCTTTCTTGACTAGAAAAACCCTCGGTATAAAAACTGCATAAATGTTTGACTGTCAAGTGAAGTAACACGAATAATTGTCTGTCTACAGACAATTATCCGCAAGTTATCACGTCCTAGTAGTACCTAGGACGTTGATACTCAGTCAGCACATGACGGAGCAGCACGAGCTCAGCTATGATGATAATGACGGTCTTCCCACGCGAGCGAGAGAAATTAATTTTTAATTACAGAAGCTCACACGTGTGCTGACTAACTAATCCTAATTTTAAAGTTTCACCACAAAATACTTATTTTGAAGATAAGTCGTGGAAATCTTTCGCTATTTCAAGCAAAACTTAGTTTTCGTTGGCCAAACTTCACACGTTTGGGTACTTGACATAGGCTATATACATCAAATATTTAAATGAGAATACATTGGCATAGATGGATTGATTGTGTGACACAAGAGTAACATTTACTAAGTAACTTAGTTTACGAGTATCTGAAATGCCAAATTAANGTCTACAGACAATTATCCGCAAGTTATCACGTCCTAGTAATACCTAGGACGTTGCCTAGCGCTTCAGTAGCAAGGCATACAACGCACCGAAAGTCCTAACGTACACATAAATCAGTTCAGACAGGGCTTATTACGAGGTAACAACAAGCGGATACTCTTTAATTTGATTGATCATAAAAGTCGCAATCAACCGAGATACTGCCTGGGTCATCATTATTATTACTTTTCCATCCAATAAAGTCACCGTCAGTCCAAGATCCACACATTCAGACAAATAGGCTTTCGTTCTAGTTGAAGAGCAAGTGGAAGAAAAGATACGTAACGTTTAGACTCTGAGGGCAGCCGAACGAATGCGCTTCCAGCTACCGGCCCGTTTACGGCAGAGCGCCAAACCCCATTGGGCAGCACCACGGCGCGCTCGACCGTTTTCTCGACTCCCACATCAGTAAGAATACGGACAAGGTAGTTCAATTATAAAAGCATTTGAACACATTTTATTCAATTACACAGTAGTGTCATATTCTTTGGTCGTCCTCCAGCGACTTGCTCGATCTTGTCATTAGCCTCGATGACGTTAATGAAGGAAAGGTTGACATCAGCAGGCGAAGAAATATAAAATAATCTTTTGTAGTGCTGCCCTAGAAATTGTTGCCCGAGTGATGGGAAGGCGAACACGGCACTACTGATCTGTGGTCTTTTAGTGAGTTTGCCACGTTCTCTTCCAATGAGAAGGGAGGGCTGGTATGGTTACAATGTTTAAAACGTCTTCTTTTCGTTATTTTCATCGGGATGTGGGCGAGTCTGGGACTTGCAGCTGCGGTCATCTGGGGAGCAGTCGGTGTGAGGCGCATTTGGGGGTCCAAGATCGCTGCCCATATCGGGGTAGCCGCAGTTGAGGTTATAGAACTAAGCATGAGTTTTAAGGTCTTTCTTATCGAGAAGGGTTGCCTCTCTCCTATTCAGGCTTACTCACACTAAAAGAGAGACCCCTGGCGGTCAATAGTCTCATGGTGTGTCACCGCACTATAGGCGGGCGCTAACTCACTAGAGATGAACATCCCTCCCACTGTCCGCCCTAGATAGTAGCAATCCCCTGCGTATGCCTAGTTTACAGGGACTCTATAAATCGATGCTGAGGGCTCGGTTTTTAAATATTCACGTGGGGGCCTTCTCCATGGCTCCCATTTAGTCTGGCTGCTCCAGGTGGGCCTGTCTGTCACGGTTGTACCCCCCAGGAAAAGTTCCGACAGCATAGCCCCACCCCTCTTCACTGCACACAAGCCCTCCCACCGCGACGAGGTGAGGGGGCATTGGGAGAGTACACAGACAAAGCTAAACTTCAAATTGAGTTGTTAACCAAAAACATTTGTGAAACAAAACTCTCAACCACAAATAGCAATTGTAAAATAGTATTCAGATGAGCATACTATCAAAACGGCACACTTAAAGGAAGAGGCCTCTATGAAGAATAAAGTCAATTCAATTCTGCTTACATACAGCTGTAGTAACGAAACTATTCAATATTTAACTTACCTACTCATTAAGTTACGAAATTAGAATTTCCAAAGGTATACAGATCTTGTTCGAATTCAACGCAGTTTAATTATCTCTTTGAAAAATGTCCCCTGCTGGCGGATTCTCTACGCACGAGGCACGACCGTACTTTTGCATTTTATTTTTGTATAATTTTGTTTGCAATTTGTGAAACTGTTACACGATGCACGTTGTCGCGGACTCTGAAAGCAAATTACAACTGAAGACTTCCTAATTGACTACTTACGACACGTCAACAATAGAAGAGCTAATAAATTCAAGTATTTACCCAGTAAAAGTGAAACCAGTATAACGACAACCTGTAGTAAGCCAATTGTAGAGTCATCAATCACCATCCTAAAAATTCAGTAAGATATCCTACAAAATAAACAAATTTATACCTTAAATTTATATCGGCTTATTTTAAATTTTCAACACGGACGTTGCATTCAACCCTGAACATAATACTGATATGTTATTCAAGCACATTGTCTTCAGTAGTCCACATGAAAGAATTTTCAGAGATGTGACTTACTCGTGTTTCATGTGGACAATGCAAGACAATCACTAACTTTATAAACAACTGCAGAGAAAAGGAAGAGTTGTGACAGGAGAACAGTCTCTCCAACTACAGCCTCAATGTCAAGATTTGCGACGCGTTTAGTACACAGCGTGGACCTTCCCGCTTAATTCGGGTTCCTTAATAATAATTAATTAACGTTTACTCTGATTTCCTAGGAAATTCTTACTTCTGTATTTACAGTTATGACAATACGATACATGTGAGAAGAATGTTTTGAGGAACATGGACGGGCAGAAACACCAGATACATTCAGCCATACAAAACTGCTGATAACGAATAATGAACTATGTTTTTTTCCGACTCAATACTGCGCACGGGAATACGAAACGAGATAAGATTCAAACTAAACATTATCGCATGAAGTTAGTAGTAGTACACATTTTTCAAGAGCTTCAGTGGCTTAGACTAAGTCTCTCAGTTTAGAGGCCATATATGCAAAATATTTCAATAAATTTTTTAAAAGTTGCAAGATTCCACTGTAAGTTGAAAGTTTTCCAATGTAGAATACACACACGCTCGTGAGCTAAGAGCTTAACAACCTAAGAAGTAACGAAGCATCAGAAGACACTCGCTGAAAAATTGTGTACCACCGTTTTCTTCCAGAAAAATTAAAAAAATGTACACATACTGAAAAACAAAAATTCCACAATGATAATGGCGCATGAACTTAAGCACAAGCAACACTTGCAGACGAGAGTGTTCGCAGCATCGGAACCTAATATGATTCATACAATAGTAACAAAAAAAATTTAGCAGCTCTCATGTCGATAGTTGGATGCAAAGAACTCTCGTAGACTACACGTGCCACTAATATCGAAGAGGGCAGAACCACCAAAAACAGCTTTGAAGTTGAAAAAATAGCTGGCACAAAGGTTTCCTATGTAATACTGCATTTTCAGTACTCGGGTATTCGTGAATACATACATTTTGTGAACAAATTTCTCAGATGAGGATAAGCGTTGAGCACGACACGATGACAAAGAATCACATCAAGATTACGAGAGCTCCTAGTCAAAGACTTGGACTCTGTTCTTTTCTTCACAACCTCCTCACTCAGAAGGGTAAGGTTTCAGTGCAGTTTCCTCCAACAGTGATGAATGAAGTTCACGTCGGGATACGTCAATACAACGCTATTTGGAGACCCATTATTTCAACATTAAGATGCAGTGTGGACTAAGAACGCCAAGTTCTGGAGATGTAGGCAGCCATGGCAACAACGGCCACCCCAGCCAACACGGACACCGCCACCTTGTACACCACGTCTAGCCCCTGCTGCAGCACCCGGCCCTGTACACACACACTCGCGTTATCGGACGTGATGGAAATTCAAGGTGCGGCCAAATTATCGGATTAGTTAAAAATTATAATTTTTAGACACTCCGTACAACAAGAGATCTTATTACTCTAAGCACATTGAAATAGTTTTCCTACGTCCATGAAGAGGAAAGAATCATCTTCACACAAAGGCACTACTTTGACATTTTGATCCTGACTATCCATAGTTTAGAGAGGACTTTTGAAATGAGAATAGAAACACGAATTTGAGTAGGTGTGAAAAAAATTCATGTATCGGAGATTAAGAATAATCTCTGTTCATTGAGTTACTCATTAACTTGGATATAAGAACTGGTTTTACATTTAATTAAAGAACCTAGATAAACATTATTTATAGTGAAGTTCTAGGCCAAACGCTCAAAATTATGACAATCAGCATGAGTCTCACAAGAGTAATAACATTTGTGTTGACCTAGTCTCAGGAAATCAGCGTACGTAATGACATACTTCACATGCTAGACACTGACCCATCCTCCAGCGCTGTCGACCCACTGGCACACTCGCTGGAAGATGAAGCGCAGGGACCACGTCATCAGTTGCCTGATGCACGATTCTGCGCCGCGCCGGATCTGAAAGAACCCAACCTCGTCAGCGACCAATGGGAGGCACGAGTGACACGCTGAGCGGCAGTTTGCTGATGCGTAAACCGTGCTTATTTAACGGTAAATATTACATGATTCATCACGGCTTCTAGGAAACTGTTGAAGAAATGCATAATGCATAAACTGTTGAAGAAATTAACTCAATGCAGGTAAAAACGCGGAACTTTACTTCAACTAAGCACTTCGCATTAGTATTTTATTCAATTCACGTGTCAAAATACGATATGTGATGAAAACACCGATCAAATGAGGAAAAAGACGGAAGTTATAATAACTTATTATTAACTGCACTAACTTATTGAAAACATCAATTGAACATTTGAGAAGTGCGGTAGGTAGGTCAATTTCTCACCTAACTTCCGCTGGCCAGGACTTCAATGGGAATGTCAGTAGCATTTCAGAAACATTGAAATGTACGAAAATCACTTTCTCAAAATGCTGTGGGCGATTTTTAATTCAAAATTAGTGTTGCCTGTGAGGAAGCAAGACTGTTTTGCGAGATGAAACATCGATCCAACTTAGTAGCACTGTAGTTGTAAAAGTAGGCCAATGATGCATTATTTTGGCGCTTCAGGGTCTTCTGTTTATCTAACACCGAAAATACAAATCTCGTTACAGACCTCAGGAGTTATAATTCCAAGTTATTTAGCAGGCGAACAATATAGAAATTTAAAAATTTGAGTTTTAGTATTTTAGCATTTTTATGTCGAGGCGAGCAACAGTCGTCCGAAGAGGCCAAGTTCGCCGTGCCTCAACATCACAACTTGGACAAGAGATCGTACATCCTCAGCGTTCTCTTCGGGACTTACGCGTGAAATCCGCCACCACTTCATCAGGCTTGGGTTCCAATCATTTCCTCAGAGGCCTCTCAGTGACGTACAACGAGAGACGGAGTGGGTAGGAAATCCCACATCAAACTCCACCTCTCCGATTCAGCCAGAGCGACCATAGCGAATTGCAGTTTATCCGATCCAACTTGGGATACCATTACGCTTTTTGAGTAAGCGCAAGGAAGATTGCGAACTTTGACCAAAGAAAACTTACCTACCAGTTACTGACAATACATGAGTGTGCTAGCGAGAACAAATAATCTCAGGCAGCTTGGCACTGAGACAGTAGATTTTCAAGAGAAAGAAAAGACGCGATTAAGATTTTTTTATCTTTGCTCCCACAGTCAAGACGCACAACATACCGCTGTTTACCCATTAATGTATTAAGATTTTCACTCAATTAATTTCGCAAAGCTTTTGGAAACTAGTTGTTAGCAGACCATTTGCATCAGGCGTGAAATTTGAAAGAAAAGTTTTGTCAAATTAACAGAAATAAATGCGATTCTGTAAAGGGGACGGCAAGTACTAAAACAGATACTAATGAGCTGTTTTTGTCATTTTTCAAGTTCATGTATGTTACTGCAGGAAGATGAAAAATGAATAAAAGCACTAATTTACCTTAGTTTTAGAGTTAGTTTAAAGCTCTCTGACCACATAGAATGTGATCTTAAAAAGCAAATAGGGACTTTTGGTATGGACTACAGAAAATATAGAATCTATGCACAGGTGTATGGTGTGTTCCCACACAGGATTCCGTCAGCATAGAAACAGTAAATTAAGAAAGATGAGTTAGAAAAAAAGGATAGTCAGTGAAGAAGGCATGAAAAAGGAAAGACGTGAAGTGGGGATGAAATAAAGAAGTCCCGAAGGCCTAGCAAGAGCTGAGGTAACCTATTAGTGTCCTCCTGAAGACACCAGTCCCACAACCTAGGATAAACTTAACTACTCTAACCCATTTGCCTATGGCCGATCCTATGCCTCCTGAGGGGTATAAAGGCCCTTATAATCAACGAGTCCCTTATTATCATCACCTATTTCCTTATAGTATACATTTTTTCATCAGTAATGTCCATAAAAATGACGCTACGCATTAATGAGGTAAAAGATTCACTTGTAAACCCTCAACAACACGAATCACAGAGCTTTAATAAGGAGAGCAGGTCTAGATGCTCGGACACGTCCCACCACACACGCACCTGCTCCTTGGCGACGTCAGCGATGAAAGTGAAGAGGGCGACGATGCGCTCCGCTGTGATGCCTCTCGGTCCCTTGACACAAAAAAACATATCTGAGACGTGCACGAAGAGATAAAAAAGTTATCCTACCAAGCACTAAGAAATCATAAACCATCAAGCCAAACCACGAGGGAAACTTTTGGAAGCTACCGGTAACGATTTGAAATATTCAAGGAAATTTCAGATTAGAAGAGGGATGAATGTAATTCTGCACGGCCAATTTAATTCGAAATCGTTTCTGACATGCATGAGTAATGGCAGCAAGTACCACTAACATTGTTTGAAAATAATTATTATCAGAATGAATATATTCTCTGGCAGCGCTAATCGCCGTAAGGCACTTGCTTAATTTTCCTCGCTGTTTCATTTACTTTTATGCAGAACGCAATTTTGTACAGCAACCCTTCCTCACACCACATCTCAGGCCCAAACACTAAGTTTCCCGACTACTGTTCAGCTTTCCTGTGCATATACAAGGTGTCGTAAAAATATGTCCCAACACAGTTTAATAAACCATTCATTTACATTTTAGGACACATCGTAGAGCTTATGTCAAAGTCTTCAACGAGTTACATTAACGTATTCAATTGTTACTTGGTTTTACGATATGCAGTAAAATATATATTTGCACAGCACTTAACAGATGCTCTATGACCAATCATAGTGCAATAACAACTCCTTACGATACAATGTACATGCATTTTGAAACTTCAACGTCGAGTTGAAGCGGGGCACAGTAACTCGAAGGCTCCACGCGTCGCAACGCGCTGCGAACACAAAATGCAATGTTCACCGAGAAGAGCGTGCAATGCTCACCGAGAAGAGCATGCAATGCTCACCGAGAAGAGCACGCGATGCTCACCGAGAAGAGCACGCAATGCTCACCGAGAAGAGCTGCATGCATAGGCTCATGAAGTTCTCCCAGGTGATGTCGGACACCAGCACCTCCTGCGCCATGAGGCGCACCTTCGACCGCGCAGGGGTGGCCGCGAACGCGTCCGCCAGCCGCCTCAACTCCGTGCCCGCCCGTATCAGGTTGTAGTCTTCCAGGCTGCAGCACGGCATAATTATTAGGATCATTATTAGGTATTCAACTTCATGATTATGATCATTATTAGGTATTCAACTTTATGATTTTCATCGTTATATTATATTTAGAGTTTAGATAGCGTTACTGCATCACACCATGGCACATTAAAGAGGAACTTCTGGAAAAATTTCAGTAGGATATCGAACACAGCCCTCGTGTGCCAATTACAGCACACAATGCACAATACTCGACGACTAGCGCTCTTAAAGCAAGCCAGACTTTTTTACACATCAATACATGGTAATATAAGGTGCATGAACACCGAAGTTCACTTTTAAATGTACAGGATCAAGTCTAAGTTGAATATTTCATAACTTGAAAAATGACACAAAGTATAAAAATCAGACAACGTTCATTGCGAGTCTCAGCTTCTGTAATGGGTAAAAACACTTCTAGGGTGTCCATTTTGTAACTCATGGCTCTCTTTAACTTGGCATGCTAACTTCCCTCCCAGACGGGCAAGTTGATACGCTAGAAAATGGCAAAAAGACGTCACGATAAAAACTGTGGACCGATTCATGAGGCAAAAAGTATTGTCTCATAGCAGCTGATGCTGATGAATGAACAGCTGATGTATCGGGTGGTCAAATATTTGCAAGTAAATGACACTATGAACTGATATTCTCTCAGGGTTGCTGCAGGCAACTTTTAATTCTTTCAGTTTTTTTCCCTTCAACCTGTGAAGGGTTTCTGGCCCAAAACATCCATTGGTACTGTTACAGGGGACGAACATTTTCAAAGGGTTTGACCAACTTTTTGTATGGTGTTTCTTACAATATCGAATGTTTTAGCAATACTATGTTCGATAGCACAAAGTTTTGGCTGACGATCTTTGGGTCTTGCAAGTAGTGCTTGTATGACTGCTTTTCGTCTTCATTTAGTTGATTCGGGCTTTTCATGACTTTTCTCACCTTTCACATTATTTTCCTCTTCATTTTTGATAGTTATTTAGCCTTTATGCATGGTCTTTAAAAATTTTAATATGGCCTGTCATAGATAGCAGTGTTTTTATTTATGAATGAATTTAGGATAAAAACAGTGCATTCTTCAACTTTTGCAAACACTAGATTTGGAAAGCGTTATCACACATAAAGCGATTTGTAATAAAACCACAAAACCTGACCTTTTTTAACTGTGTATCAACTATTTCTGACCAAAGGGAGTAGATAGTGACAATATTCATATTATACATTAACTAACATCTGAAAAATATTAAAAAAATAAGGTATTTAGAACTATTATGCTACTACTTACAAACTCTAATTAAAAATTTCCCCTTACCAATAATGTCCAGGAATAAGTAAACAAATTACCCCACTTCTACTCAACTGACTGTACATACAAGACTTAATGATTTCCATGGCCTGCTGCGCATTATCATCTGAGATTGCTGCCAGCAATTGTACATGGGGGCACCACCCTACAGCAATGCACACGCCATAGCCAATATTCAGGTTCACCTCATAGAGCCAGGCATCCATATTCCTCCCCAACACAGTTGCCAATCAGAAGTCATTTCAACAAGTTAAATCTTGCTTTTAGATGTTTAATTTTTTGACTATATGAAAGCTCAAAATGAACTAAACTTGCACATTTTAGGATCTATATATATATTTTTACTAACAAATCAGAACTGAACAATGACCAGAGCTCTACGAGATTAGGTACATATAATTCCAAATTTTCAAGCCAATGATTTCAGTGACAGTAGGTTTTGATACTTGGATCAGGTTATTTTTATACTCCCTATCTTGGTACTTGTGTATTGCATCATTTTGAATCATTATTTCTTTTTTAGTGCTTGAGCACTAATGGCAGAATGAAAATATTATGAAGCATTTGCAATTAAACTGTTCATCCTATCATTGGCTTGTTTTTTCATATCGCCATTGCACACCCACATCAATTTGCCAAATTGCTTCTACACACCCACATCAATTTTCCCAAATTGCTCTTACACACCCACATCAATTTTGCCAAATTGCCCTTTCACACCCACATAAATTTTGCCTAATTGCCTTCACACACCTACATCAATTTTATCAAACTGCCATCATTTCAGGCCACCAGCCATGCACACACATCACTACATACAGCTCGACCCACACACACCCACACTAAAATCCCAAACATATTCTTGGAAGGATGTGACAAAAGCCTCACCCACCCTTGAGCCTGTGCTATGTCCTGGGGCACAGCAAGGTCCTCCCTCCGGATTTCCTCTCTAGTAAAGTTGTAGAGCAACATCTGTGCCTCACGCTCGGTGGCCGTGTGACTGGGCGGCAGTTCGCTGTCTTTGGTGCTGTACTGACGCAAGTAACTGCTGTTCTCTGCAGCTGTAAGCATGTAAATGAGGGAGACAGTAGAAATGTGTAGTCAGAATGGACACAGTATGATAAACATTAGCAAGTAAATAAGGTTGCAATGTCAGTATTATGAACACAAGGTTCTGATGCGTTAGATTTCCACAGTATAACAGTAAAGATGTCAAGATTAAAAATCTATCACAGTTAAAGATTGCTAACCATATATACAAATTAACAATCATGGAATTTCTTCAAACTTGCATTCAAACTTATACATTTGTATATTACTTTCATAATTACTAGTTATACAGTTTGAATACTATGCCCAAGCACTCATAAATATGAGAGTGCATGGGTTGCAGTTATGAAAAGAAAACACACATTTTGAATTGATTTTCTTGGCTGGGGATGTAAAGCCAATTTTAATGGAAATCCTCTATTTTCTCACAAAAATGATCCTCAAAAGACATCTGCATTTTACAGCGACCACAAACTTGCACTGAGATGAGGAGGTCGAGGAAGTGTGGGCAGATCCTGAGCATTGTCTCTCTCATCTGGAGGGCCGTCATGTCTCAGCAAATGGTCCTGCGATTAGCAATAAAATCTTTGGGCTCTGGGCAGAGGACAAATTCCTTTCTGTTTATAATCAGAATGACAAATTGAAAGCTTTCTTTGCCCACCAGCAGTGTTGGAGAGCACCATTTCTGTACCTTGCTATTTAACACATTGACTGCAATACGACCCACCGGTGGGTCGTTTTGCCCCTANCCCCTAGGAAGATAGCATCATCGCAACCAACGTGTTAATCAGTAATGTGTTTATTCAAAAATTTTATACTTTCTGTGATATTTGTATATAATTAGAAAAAAAAACAGCTTACATTTTTCTTTGACAGATTATTGAATAATTTAATACATTGCAATTTTCACAAATTACAAGACATGGTTGAAAATTTGCATGCTTAAAACAAATAAACATTAACAATTTCTTTCATGCAAAAAAGAATTAGACATACGAATAAGAAAGTTTATTTTAAATGGGATACTTGATACAGTAGTTATTATTTATCTAAAATGCAAGACTTTAAAATTTCTTAAATACAGAGAATTATCTTCCGGCTAGCACTTCACACATTCAAGATCAATCAGTAGGCTAGAATAAAACTTCACAAATTAATTTCAGTACTTAAAGCAAATTTCTATATGATGCATACAGTGCTTGTACTTGCTACACTTAAATCAGGACAATAAGAATGTAGAAATACATACTGCACAAATGCAAATTGATAGTAAAAACCAGTAAATGAACCACCATGAAACTGGGTACAATGTATTTTGAAACATAATTTAAGTTTGATACAAAGAGCCTCATGGTATAATTAACACTTATAAAATCAAATAAAAACAATTACAAGAGTCATGGGGATTCAGAATCTTATATCACTAATATGATAAGATAATAATCATTAAAAACGACAGCACGGTACTTACAATACCACTGTCACATGATCTTCGCCGCTGATGCCCCCTGTGGCTTTCTCGTCTATTATTGACAAAGAACGAGACTGGTACATCTTGATTAGAAGCTTGATCCCCATGTGATGTAGATGGAGCAGAATTTTGCATTAATGGGCCAGATGATGGCTGTGCAGCACAGAAAGGGTCCATGTCATGCTGATAATTCAAGGACATTCTTCTTTGTGTTGCACTGGAGCTAGCAATTTTAGGGCGGACAGAATTTTGCTCATGAACTTCACGTCCAGAATTGTTCACCAGAATACTGTTATTCATACTGAGTTCTTGGACATGATTTTGATCTGTGACTTGTTGCATTGTTGGACTATATGCTTCATTTCTTCTACATTCCAAAAACTGAGAATGAGCAATACCCTCCTGATTTCCACTAGTAGCAGCAACAGATTGTTCTCTCTCTCGGAGAATCTGTGCCTGCTGCTCCAAGTAATGTTGATGATGAAAATGAGAATACTGTTCATACTGCTGATCATTACTATTCTCATCCACATTGTTGTTCTCTTCAGTCAAATCTGCATTGGGCTCAAACTGACCAGCCATTGAAGAAAACTCAGAAAAAACTGCTTGAGGAGTATAAGGAGGGGTAGGCAATGAGGGATGCACATGAGCATCTGTACTTGATGCCCATGAGTTGTTAGTGCATATAGGATTTGAGGAGCTTGTCAAAGGTGGCTGTATAGTCAATGTCCCTGCCAAATAATTAGAACAGGTAAATGGAACAGAAATAGAAGGAGAATTGGATGATGATAGAGTGCCTCTCGGATTGCTTGGACCAAGGGTGTTAGTAGAGTTGGTGTCCTTGAGTTCAGCTTTCAAAAATTCCTCAGTGTGATTCTGATCAGCACAGCTGTTAATGACCCTATCACAGTTTGCCATATTAATTCAAAACATTTGTAAATAATATTACAATCACAAAGTCTGAAAAAAGTGCTCTGGATTTAAATCAGTAGTACCAGAAAGCAATGTAAAATTAGCATATAAATATCTCAATGTAAATATGAACACAATACACCTGCTCATAATTCAATCTAATAATACAAAAATAAGAGTTCTAATAGCATGATAGCAATAATAACATTATAGAGTACAGCACTTCAGTGACTCAGATTATGAGAAGAAATCATTTAATATGGACTACAAAGAGTGGAGAACTGATGCACAAAATGTGTTCCCACACAGGATTACCAAAACACAAACACCAAGTTAAGAATGAAAATGAAGAAAAGATCTTCTCACAATTAGATGTAATGAGATATTAAATAAAGTGTGAAACTGAAAGAAGTGAAGTGGATACAAAAATAAAAGTTCCAAAGGTGTATCTATAACTGAGGTAAGTAACCCTTTGGGATTGCCAGTCCCCACACATTTATTTAAGTTTTAAATCCGTTTGTAGTATCCTTGTGCTTAACAGTGCTATGCAACTCCATAAAATAGGTTTTAGAGACATTCTTGATTCAGTACTTCTGTATTGCTTATACTCAATATTATTTCATTGGGAATACTGAAAGAAATTAATTTTTTATATTGCAGATTTTGTTGAAATGAATACATGCTCACAACATTTGAACAACATGTTTTTACAATTTTACTCTGCTGCCTCATTCCAAGTAAACTGGTTTTACAAAAAAATTATGTTTTATTATTCCTTGTGTTTTGATGTATCTATTACAATCACTGCAATGCTTTACTGAGAAAATTGAGGGATTTAAAATTTTTGGAATAGGCAATCTGCAGTTCTCAAATTCAATTCCAAATTCCCACCCTCCCAAAACCCTGCTTGCAATTTTCATAGGTGAACTGAAGCTGAGCTGCAGTTGGTGAGTACAATGGTAATTAATTATTTGAAATCTGAAGGTAATTTTTAGTCAAATAAATAAAAATTTAATTTTTTACACTTTCTGTAGATGTCACTTTTGAAAGGTATCTTCTTCTACAGTTGCCATACAATAATGAAACATATCTCATTTGATGGGAAATTTTAATGCCAATGGAAATGATCTAACTTTTTTTATCTATTGGACAAATTGAAGGTTATGCACAAAAAATGAAAAAACTTCACATTTTAATTTTTAGTTGCTTCAAAAATACATGAACTACTATTGTTCTCTGCATTGAAACATATAAAATACAGCCTGCCCCATTGTCTAATGAAAAAATTGCATGAATACCTTTTTTGAAAATTGTATAAAAACAATCTTTGCATTTCTTTTTTTATTAAATAAAAATTATCATACCTAATACATGCTTATTTCATAAGAATTAAATACATGTGCAAAATTTAAAATTGAACCATTTGATAGAAGAGTTTTTCAAACTTAGAATGGCCTCTTAAGCTTGAATTATACACAATAGGTATATGATATACAACTGACTTTATATTATTGCTCACTTTACATTGTATGCATCATGCTAAGATTTCAAAGTTAACCTTCACTATATGGCTGTAATGATACTGAATTACTTTATTATAAGAAAATATTATACAAGTTATAATAAATATTTTAAACCAATAAAATTTAAATATTTAATGATATATTAAGTTCTCATAATTTAGAAAACGAGAAACATATCAGTCAACAATACAATTAAAAATTGCATATGTTTACAAACTGGCACAAACTTTCATCAGAGTAATACATTCATTATACAATTCTAATTTCAAGTTAAAATTAAGCTCACAGTTTAAAAATAGGATTTCAATCACAATTTGATGTAATATAAAAACTTACAGTATTATTTTATGTTGACAAACAGTTAGAACAGGAATAATTTCTAACTTTCCATGCTTCCATTTTATTTAACACTCATTGTTTTCAATATTTGTCACCTATCATTGCATTTTGTCTTGCTTCTCACAAGAAGAAATTAACCTTGAACATCATTAGCAGCCTTAACAATCAATTATTAGATAATCCATACTAATTAGGAAGCTATTTGTACTTGCATGAAATGCAAAAAATGTAAAAATATTCCTTTAGTGTTCAATTATAATCTTATGGTCCCATACGTTAGTTATAGAAGCTATCGGACCTTCAGGAATTGTATGATCTGGTTGAGTGTCAATTTTTATGTATGTGTATTAGAATAATTTTATATGTGAATGTGACGAACTACTAACTCATGCCATTCTTTTCTCTATTTCTTCAGCTAAACAACCTAAAATCAGTAAAAATGCTCAGAACTAAAAAGCATTCAGAGGAAACAGAGATCACAATTACAAAAACCCACAAAATCGTGACGTATACAACATATCTGCCACGGGTGTGATACCCAGTTTACCACCGAGTTGAATTCATAAGTTTACATTAGATGGAGAAACCTAATGCATCAAGCTAATTCATACATCATAATACAAGAAAAGAAATTAACTCGTACCATAGCTCAAAATGAACTTAAAAAAATTTAATACCAAACGAATTGCATCAAAAAACTTTTCAATTTTTGGAGGCAACCAGTTTTTCACCCAGCCTGCCAGCCATGGTCACTATCCGCCATACAAACGTAAAATCTTCCAAGAATTCCGCAGATAATGATACTTTGGATTTTGGAAAAAATTATCATATTCATCTCAAGATATATGCATCCGTGTGCCACGAGATTAGGTTTTGAGAGGTGAGACCTTGAAAGATATGTGAAGTATATTTCAGTGTTTGTAATTTTTCAAAGGTGGCTCATATTTTGTTTGGTGGCTTTATTTATAATTATTTACAGTGTTTTTTAAAACTGCATAATAAATCATGCACCGGCCTCCTCTAACGACCTCCTTTGAAGTTCTCCCGAGCGTGCTCAAGCTCTCTCTTCTGCGTCGAAGCCACCAAATAAATACA
>VOMN01021639.1:0-12212 GCA_014899125.1 Orchestia grillus
TTTTTTTGGAACACTCTGTACATAACCACAAAATGCCCGCACTGGGGACATGACAAACACTTCATGAACCGAAACAGGGTCTGCACAGAAAAGATATATTCACTCAAACTAATTTTACCCCCATCTCCCCCGGTTGGGTTTCTGATGATGACTCGTAATATTTAGGCTCTAAAATGGTTGGTTTATGCCCTCAGAGATTGAAGAAGGACGAATAAATTCGCATCTTACATGTATGTTAAATCAAAGGTTTGATGCGGTCACTCGTCTTAAGTTGAAGAATACCAATTGGATAACGACAAGTTCACTCAGGGAAAGAGTTAATGCGCTATTTTGGATCAACAGAAGGAAAAAACATCTTTTTACCTTTGAAGTGTATCATTAGATTTTTTACTCTCATTCAGTCAGTTCACGGCTCACAGCATCGCTGTAAATTAAAAATGAGCTTCAACAGAACTACATGATTACAATAACATTAGGAAGTAATTCAAATGATTAAGACATACAAAGTTGAAACAATGTGGGTACACTTTGAATATCCCTGAACCCTTCATGGATAAGAGTTCAATAAACAGATCCGACACCACGTTAAAAATCCAAGTTTGCAGTACCCCACAGTTGCGTCAGAGAAGCTTATTTAGCAGTCATGAAGACTCCTCCTGGGAATTCACATTTGAGTCAAAATAGCTGTCTCAAATTTCGTTCAAAACTCGGGTGGATATGCTCACAAGTACATAAAATATGAACGACTACAGGGCGACGCAAAAAAAAAGGAAACCCAATTGACTGTAAGCCAACATTTATCCAGGATTTGTATCATGAATACCACATTTTTATTGCAATAGTAAATCTTAGATTTTCGAAAAAATGTTGGTATTCATGATACAAATCCTAGATAAATGTTGGCTTACGGTCAATTGGGTTTCCTTCTTTTTGCGTCACCCACACGCAACATTCCGTTCATTTCAAAAACAGGTTGGCCCTTTTAGGGATAGAATTGCGCCACTCAGCGGCCGAGACCCGAACGCCGGTCTGCCTAGCAGGCAGCCCACAACGCGCACCACAAGGATGTGTGGCAACACACTCCCGACCCGCGAAGTGTTGTGGCTCAGGCTCTGCAAGCTTCCAGCAACCGCAGCTCTAGGATTGTTGAGAATAGGTGAAAATGTGTATTATACCACTATTTGATACCTAGTAGACGAGCCCCGCTAAAACTGGCGGGATGAACAATGCTAATTTCTTAAGATGCCCTCTTATTTACGGTGAATCGGACATGAAATATCATTATTTGCAGTATCACTGATACGGACTGCCTTCTTTGACCGTCTCGCAGATTAGTTAAGAATACGGACCTGGGAAGTTTCTTATACCTAAATCCTCAAGAGCGTGACAGAGAGACAGACGGACCAACCAAGCAACCAACACGGGACTACTACTAATTATATAGTAGGATAGCACAGTGTTGCTTGTTTGGTTCTCCCATTCGTCCGTTTTTCTCCTACATCAACAGCGAGACTGTCAGCTAAAGCAGTCCGTATCAGTGATACTGAGAATAACACTGTTTCATGTCAGAGTTACCATAAATAAGAGGGCATCTTAAGAATTTAATATCATTTGTACCGCCATTTTTGAAGGGACGCGTTCGCAAATTATTATATTCGTTAGATTAAAGGTCCCTATCCACTCGAAATGGGAGACAAAGAGAGAGAAGAGAAGAAGGGACTATTTAAAATAGACTGTAGATAACGTGCAATCTACGCACAGGTGTATTCCCACACTGGATTCCTCGCACATGGAAACAAGTTATGAAGAAAGAGAAAGTAAAGACAAAGAAGAGACAGCGATGAATGTAAATATTGAAAGAAGGAAACTGGGCACGAAAGATAGAAGTCCCGAAGGCCTATCTATAGCTGAAGTTATCTATCAAAGCTCCCCTGATGTCGCAAGCTCCCCTGGGGTCGCCAGCCCCCATTACATAGGATAGACAAATTAATCTAGCCTGAGCCTACTATTTAACCCCTGAGGGGGTTAAAACGTGTAATGACATTAGCTATTCTAATAGTGATAATGGTACCAACATAACTGTCGAAATACAAGTTTAACAACAGTTCTCGGTTTTGCAGGGTGGTGTAAAAGTCAATTCACCATTTTGAACATTTATTACATAACTAATACCGCTTTCCATGACTTGTTTCAAAGTATCTGGAGTTATTCTGCTAATTTCTTCGCCGATGTTGTTGTTGTTTTCCTCATAAGGAGTATGAGATATATTGATGTATATTTTTTCTTCGAGGTATTCCCCTCACGACGAGGAAAGGCAGTTCCTAATATTGCCATGGTTTTTCTTGCTCCTTGTGTGGTGTCGCCCCATCTTGTTGGAACCAAAAATTCTGCATGTTCAAATCTTCCAATTGTGGTAATAAATATTCCTGTATTGTTTGTCTGTATTTGTCTCCTTTCAATGTCTGATCTAGGTCTGCCATGGAGAGCGTTCTTAACCTGCTGTTGAACCGAAACCTCTGAATCCTGAAGTCATTACAATAATACAATGTTTCAACAGCCTTTGGTGATTCAATGTTCTTACGAAGTCCCTCTGTACTGTACTAACGATCCAATGCGAGAGAAATGACTTTTCATCATCTTTACTCGTTCGTCCTTGATGTATTTCAACACTTTTGGGATATGATAATTGTGTAAATTTCGATTACAAAATATGCTTTAAATCCGTTTTATCGATACAGGATGAAACATCAAGATTTTTTCTTTTATTACCTATGTAACGCATCCTCATTTGTATTATTCGTGCAATTAACGTTCAAAATGGTGAAGTGATTTTTGCGCCACCCTATCTGTACTAGCGGCGTTAGCACGACTCTGAGTTGTAGTAGTAGTATTACCATAACACTAAATTATAACAGCATTAGCCTGACCAATGACTATTTTACAGTAGTGGTATTGGCATAACAGTTCTACCAGTAGCATTAGCTTGACTAATGACTAATTTACAGTAGTAGTATTGGCATAACAGTTTAATTTATACTAGTAGTCATATAACACTGAGTTACACGAGCAGCATTCTCACGAGGGACCGGCCAACAGCACGCCTGAGCTGCGGAGTTCCCACGGCGCCACGACCGAAGTCAGCGAGCCTAAAGCTGACAATTCGTTATTACAGGCGATTGGTCGTACGCGCAGGGGAACATATGGAGTGCACAGGGAGGCTCAAAAATGAAATCGGAATCCTTAAATGATCCAATAATGGGCTAGCTCCCTGCGCCATCGCAAGTATGAGGGCACGCAACGTACTCGTACGTAATCTAAGAACATTCGGTATAAGTGTTCGAAATATTGGACGTACGCGTACGAACTGAGGACAGAGCAAAAACGCTTCCATGCAATTCACTTCATCAGTTGCTGGAACTATCAAACAGCTTACACTAATTCCACGCCTTATTCTAGATTAAAACGGACAATCCAGTGTTTTTGACATCGGTCTCTCTCTTCTTTTCAGAACCCACTAAAAAATGAAAATAAAAACCTCCGCCGAAGCTCTTCACGCACCCAGCGATCGATGGACCGCTGCCCAATTTACTTTTTTTCAACCCAGACTTTTTCGTTCCAGAGCCAGAATTTTTTTTCCGGGCCAAGCGCCGTAGATATTTTCCCTGGATTCTTTTAGACATATTTTTTTCGTTCTTTTATACTTCAATTCTTTTTTTCTTGCCCTGGAGGCGCTGGCGAGCAAGCCATCCCAGCATCAGGACCACGATGAAAAATATCGAGAAATTTATGTGAATAAAAAATAAGAACTATAAGGAACTGACCACAACAAAAACTCCGGAGGAACATTGTGTCGAGGCTTCGTGAAAGGAAATCGGTTTGAAAATAATGACTGCACGAGAAAATGAAGGAAGAAGGAAAGGATTACATCATACAGAGCTTCACTTCCGCAGCCTCATCAACGAGCGTTGTATGAGCTGCGGCCTGCACCACAAAGATACCACAAATTGAATGGCACAAACACAGAATCTCATGTATTATATATTTATAATTTGCAACGCATCTCCGAAGTAAAGAATGACAAAATTATGGTGTGCTGGATAGAATGATTTACAATACATATGGGGACTGAAGAATGGCACAAATACGGTGTCCGGTATACTGGATACTTCTGATCTGGCAACACATCTGGAAACTGAAGAATACCAGATATGGGATGTGGTATCTAGTGCACTAACGACTAGCTTCTGAGGAGCTTACGTTTCCTAAGCAACTGAACTCACAATGGTAACCCGTTTGTGTGAATTTCATTTTCGAAAGAAAAAATAAGAACGAAGTAATTTAGGAAGTAAAAGTGCTCCTGAGAGAAGTTATAAGTTTATGTAAATAAAGAGTATGATTGAAGAAGTAGTATGAGGAATAAGGCAGTATTAACATTAACTAGATAGCGTAAATGAAGTAAGTAATTAGATACGTACACACTCTAGAGAAAATCTTCCCCCCGCTATACACGTGAAACCAGAATAACATTTGAAATAGCTAGGCTACTCGAGAAGTCATGAGCATAGCATGAACTTAACGGGGACGGGGACGCAACAACAGCGACAGTGAATCAAAAAATTAACAAGAGAAAACGTTAGTAGTCAGAGAGCACCTATGCAAGNAGAGGCATCATCACTAAGGTCTCTAAATTAATCCACCCATTTATAACGCCAGAATTCTATCCGAAAAATGTGCAAAAAAATTCATACAGCATGTATATAAATATAATACAAAATTTTCTCATGTGATACAAAATTTAAAATAATTAAACACTTATATAATGGTTACATTTTTGGAAGTAGTGTAAAGCAAGCAGAAAGTGAATATTTTCCTCAGGTGCTCAGATAGGACATTTACATGAGCATTCCGTTTACAGAGCGCTGTCGAGTAATGGGTAAAAATGAGAGCACTCGTAACGTGGAACAACACCGTCCCATTCGAAATATGTACGGCGGGCCTGCAGCTCCCCCTACACAGGGCACCCAAAGGCGCAACATGCTCGCAATCAGGCAAGCCTGCGTGAATCCACAAATGGTCTAAAACATTTTAAGCAGAAAATGCTCAAATGCAGTAACAAAAATGTTTCCTTATAATACGCATAAGTTGAACAAGGACAGCAGGGGCGATAACTTCAAAGAATCTATATCACATGAAATTCCCAATGATAATATTAGTAAATTAAAATAAAAGCGAAATGGGCTAGGATCCAATAATTTTCTCGAATGAATTTGCTGTTATCGGTCACGAAATAGGAGATCGTGATGCCGTGATCACGATAACAGCCCCGTCGTGACGGGCCCTCGTAATGTACCCGCAAAAGCACCAGTTGGTGGTCGTTAATATAGAAATTTCTAGAGTGAGAAATTTATTGAACGAAGTTTCTCGTTTTATATTTTTGCTGTCGCCGTACGAAATGATATACTAGTTTTCATCACATTTCAAAATAAAACCTAATGTATACAATAAAGTTTCAATGACAAACCTTATTTTTAAAACAAAATAAGTTCAATATAAACTCTAATCATAAAAATATTTCAAGCTATCATAATCCCTTTAGAAAAAATGTTTTAAGAACCTCGAATGACGTAAAAATCATGTTGCGAATAATCACACAACATTGAAGTCACCAGAAATTTTTGTATTCACATAGAAGAAGTGAATGAAAATAAGGAATTTAAGTTCTTGGTGTTCATTTTACGTTCTAAACAAAGTGATAATTCATTCACTCCTTGTGCAGTGAAAATCTTATCAAGTCGGCTATGCCCGCCTCTATATCTACAGCAGAAATACAGCTCCATATAACAACCGCGTACTGTGTGTGTATCTACGGCATCTGCATCTTATTGCGGCGATGACACTCCAAAAGTACCGAAATGATCGATTCTGTTTAATCATTAAAAGAATTTAAATTTTATCTCAGCCTCGCAATAAGAAATGAATAATTATTTATCTGTTAGCACATGCGAAAGTTTTTAACCTCTATACTCCATTTCAATGTATGCAATGATTTACAGTCTTCACTGTCAAGACGGTAAATTTCGTTCGTGCAGTAACAATAAAGCACAGAAACAAATCAGAAAAGTGAGCTTGTCTCATTAGGCTGAAGAACTGTAAGTAATCCAGACATTTAAAAGAACCCTAACTTTCCCAACAAGTAGAAGTCAAAACTGTTAATATTACACGACCGTCATTTTCCTCCGTGGCCAAACATCACATGTCGCAGATTTCCAGTTTCTGAGCACCTTCCCCGGTAAAGACAAGAAGAGTCATTTTTCGTTTTAATTCCGTTCTAACCTTTCCACTTGTCAAATTTTTGATAAAAAAGATTGCAACGAGTTTACTTGTTTTTCTGTGACCTCTTTTGTTAAGAACCGGTGCTTCTAGGAGCATTTATGGCAAATTAAAACTAGAAACTAGGTGCGTTCCCGAGAGAACACTTGCCGAGGAGGGGGTAAACCACAATCACAAACGGTCCCAGTGGCAGACAACAACACAACACAAACACACATAAAGCAGACACAAGCTCAGCGTTCGAGTCACAAGAGAGACAACAGCCCCAGGCACACACCACGCCACCGTCACCAGGACGCGCACCAACACACCGCGTAATCGAGGAGCTCATCAAAAGCCCCCGGAGCAGTGAGGGGCTCCTAATTACACTAGGGTTTATTACAATTCCAAGAACTGTTATGTTTTCCTTTTAACCTTAATTTGAAATAATTTCTCCGTGTTTATATGAGCTCTCTAAGCGCATTGAATTGCGTGTGGTGTTCGATATTCCCTCACATTTCCTCTCTAATATTCAAATGTCACCCTCTCTTTCTTACCCTTCCCCAGATGAGGTTCAGACACATGATCTTCCGCTCTCACTCAAGTTCAGTGAAAATTTCACTCCAAATAAACCTTCTCATTATTACCTAAGTTAGTCGTCCGTTCCCCACATCCCCGAGCATGTTCGTCTCAGCCCCACAACGCGTAATACCTCCATCAGCTCGTCGGTCTCTCCATACCCAATCACGCTTTCTAAGTCTTTTTTTCATCCATCCTTCAATATCTTTTGTGAATCCTCGAAAGATGTTCTCAACCCTTCCGTAGTCCATGCATCAGCTGAAATGGCTTCTAGCCCATCCACTTTGCGACCCCCATACTTCGCCTCCTCGCCCTTTCCCCACAACCCTTCGACCTCCCTCACCCCACTTCTTCGTCTTGTTAAACATGGATAACTGCCTGCCCGAGCCCTCCCCCGCACACCCCCTCCTCTACCCCTTTATGTTCGGCCAGAACGATTCATCTGAAAAAAGAAAGAAATCGGGAAAGGCACTAAAAAGCCTACGAAAAAGGCCAGTAAAGGCTGGAGTTTATTATGAGGCGTGCTGTGCCCCCACTCCCCCTCAGCAGGAAGAGCACCACCGCTGACAACAATAACACGAAGACCAGTATCACTTCCACACCACCCGTACACTTACATCAACACCTCTGAAGCATCACCACTCATTAACAAAACCATCAATTATGAACAGTCCAGAGGTCGCGCTTCGCCGCGCTTTCACGCCGTCCACAATGATCTTCGAGTAAAAAAGCCCGGGCCTGAAAGGAAGACTTCTTTCCTGCCTACAAACATAAAACTCACAGGATGGATCAGATTACTTTTAGAGACTGTAATCAAGACAGATTTTTAAGGCAATATTGCGTTGTGTGTGTGTGATAACAACGCCGATTGTAAAGACATTATTTGAGAAGTCCGTTTACACGAGTTTTTCAAATAATGTTTTTATTATATCATACAATGTGCACGATTGAAATTGAGCAGTCAAATTAGCGCATTCAAGTTCCTTGCCTAAAATTATGTTCCGTTTTACACGACCAACAAAAAAAAAGCTATACTAAACATCACAAAACATCACTCCATTTTGAGTCGGGAAAAATGCTGAGAATATTCTTTCAGAGAGGCAAATAATTTGACTTCAAACAAGTTTGATGGAATTAAATGTCAGGAAATGTAACGCCTCAAGCCTTTTAGGGCAAAATGCCTACCGTCACAGATCCGACGATAGACAAGTGCATCCTAGTTCTGAGGCCGAATTGAGGCATTAAATGCATTTATAACGAAATGATGGGAACTGCACTCTCTCAGTTCTACTAGTCTTGATCTCTAAAGCTGGATATGCCGAAGGTGCGACAGCGCGAAATGTGTTCCGAATAATGAAAACCCTCCGCGGCATGGATAAATGTCAGCGTAAATATTAGGTCGAACAAGATAGCAATTCAGCCAGCAATAAATCTCGCATTCGTACTCATAAAAGTAAAGGAACAGGGTCGACACAGGCATTCCAAATAAGGTCTAACCAGTCCCATTTTTTCAGAACTTTCGGGAAGATTATGGGCGGCTAGGTTGCAGGCATTTTCCCTGCCAGGACACAAGATCCCACATAAATCCGACGATAAATGCTGCCAAACTTGATAGCAGTATTTAAAACCTAAGCCGGTGCTTGATAAAACGGTATTTTATGCATGCAAATGGGAAATAAATTGCATAGCTACCGTTTGATTACAGTGGTGAAGACGATGAATAAAAACGCGCTTGCGAGGCGCATTTCCAGGGCGATTTGCATGCCCGGAGAAATGTTCGGACGCGTTAAACGAGAGTTTATGAGCGTGGCTTGTTGGTAGGACACTGGAGTTATTGTCTCTAGGAGTCTATATTATAGCCGGTCAAACAATATTTAGTGTTCGTAGAACATCCAATTCTCCTTCAGTTCGCATAAACCTGTCAGGAAGACAATTAAACAAAACAGATTCTAACAAATCAACAGATGGAAAGCGCGGCAGATATGCATCGAAGTTTCTAACTTTCAGCAAGCGATGCAGGAAGCCGCCCTAAAAGAAAATGTTCCGCCTAAACGAAATGTTCACACATCACATGCATGACATCAAAATTTCAAAGCGTTGAATTTCGGCTTGCCGTAGACAAGCACGAAAAGTTATTTAGGTATTTGAAGCTTTACCCACGAGTGACTGACCATGTAGGAAATATGCCACCAACATACGACAAGTACATCGCTAATAGGTTTCTACTTAAAGCTTTGGTAAAAATAACGCAAGTTTTAAGTAAAAAAGTGCAATAAAATGAAAATTTTACAACAAGGAAATTATTAATAAATTTTCTCAGCCACGTCCACCAGACACAGATTCAATCACACCAAATATTCCTTAATACACTTTTCATGTCATCCCCGTGCACAATGTGTCAAATACTAGTATATTCTCATGTTTCGCGCAACAATTCCCATTTTAATTTTCTGAAGCGTCACAAGCTAGAGCAACACAGAGCAACAAATACATTGAGATGTATCGCTGTAAAAATAAGCTAAAATCGAAAAACATAAAATAAACATCGCCACATAAACAACACGCGCCTTCTGATAACCATCCACTTCCGTTCAGGCTGGAAGAGTAAGATTTTATGTGAAATGTGGCCAAAGCTTAACGAGATAAATAAGCATAGGGAAAATTCATTTGAGCGCAAGGGATGGCCAACTGCGCCCCTTCTGGTCGCTCCCTCCCCCAACCAACCCAGGTAAGCCCATGTGATTAGGCCGCTTAAGGAAGAGAACCCATGCACCGTGGTGGGAGCCTCCGACCGCAGCCTTTTGGGCACAAACAAAATCATGAAAATAGAACAGGGCCAAACCGCAACACAAGAGACAAGTGTCGTGTCTTCGCTTTGTGACGAGAAATGAAATGGTGTGAAAATCTGTGTACTGAAATCTGGTGCGGATTCTTTTCCAAGGATTCTGTTGTTCTACAAACAATGCATGGGCTAGAAAACTGTGGTTTAGACTGTGCGTAAAATTTAGTATTACATGCTAAACGCAATATCAATGTTATTCTAAAATCATGAATGTATCTATCAGAGTTTGACGAAAAAACATGAAATACTAACAAAAGAAAGCATATCGAATGAGAAACTTACCAGCAAGTTAATGACTTCTGAAGACAGCCTAGAGAAAGGACCCATTGATATACGAGACGTATAAACATTTACTCTTTCATTTGTTTGTTTAAAGCTCCCTGGCCACAAAAAATACGATCTCAACTGAGTGAAAAGACGGAACCATTTAGTATGGACGTTAGAAAACGTAAAATCTATGCACAGGTGTGTTCCCACACAAGATTCCCTGCACGTAGAAACTACAAGTTAAGAAAGAAGAGGAAGAAAAGATAAAAATAATTAGAGAAGATAGCATGAAAATGGATTACAGCAAAGTGGGCACGAAGGAAAGAAGTCTCGAAGACTTGGCTATTGCTAAAGTAGCCAACAGTGTCCCCATGGCATAGAATAGACGAGCCTAACGAACCTGTCCATGGCCTATCCTATGCCTCCTGAGGGTAGCGACGTAACTAATGCACTAACAACAAATCACCTTTATTAATTCCAATATGTTTATACCGTAGGGTTTTCAACGCCTTACAACTACTGGCGTGGTGAGGGATGGGAGGAATATGCGGTTTAAACTTTCTTTTCCAAGGGAAGTACTCTCTGCTCACGTGAAAATGCCTCGACTGAGACGAGATTTGAACCAGGGTCCTCTCGGTCACAAGGCCATTACGCTACCAGTACGCCATGGAGCCATGTGCTGTCGCATGTCCACTTGAGAAAACGACGGAAAGCGATACAAATTTCGGTGGAATAAAATTAGAAGTTGTACTTAAAACGCCAACCTTTTCTATAAGCTCAATTTTACGAAATATGTTCAGTGGGAGAGCAACCACGGACAGGCAAATTCATCGTCCTAATGAGGACCGAAAATCTTTCAAGCGAAACAAATTATTCATTCTGGACCAAGAACTTCTCGTGAGAGTGGCGGGAGTTTGGCACGGTGCGTCAAGTGGCTGAAGCGGGCGAATAAAGCACTTTAGCACGCAACTTGAAAGCAAGCCGCGAGAACCAAAAACGTACGTACTGATGGCCTCAACGAAAGACTATCTTCCACGTGGTTTTAGGGGAACACAGCCTCAGAGATCGCCTTTCTGCATAAACTTTGAACCTAACTAGAAAAAACATACTAGTTCTGATATAAAATTTTATTCTTTAGACGACCACAATATTATTTTCTGATATAAAATTTTATTCTTTTGGACCTTTCTAGGAAACTCTGAAACCTTAGAGACCAATTTGAACAAGACGAACGTGTGCTAAGAACCTTCAAACTGCACCAAAACTTATTTCATTGCTATAATTAGTAAGGAACTCATACAAAAGAAATAAAAGTTAACGGAAATTACCAAATAACGGCTGTATTTCAGAACACATTTAGAATATTGACTAAAATTGCAGGTTTAAAGTGGATTAGCGTCCCAGGCTTATTACACGTGTCGCACTACGGAACTCCGAAACTTTAGGCCAAATTGGAATTTTTTTCGCATACAGGAATTTAATTGGGAAAAAGTGGGCAGCACCGAGCCACAGAATTACACAGCCACTTGAGAACTCAGGGCAACGCTAGCGAGTGTACGGTGAGCGAGAGGCCGGTGCTGACTGTACCTCAGGTACCAGGGCCACATGCCTGTGGTCGCCAGCAGAAGCTGCGTGGGGCGCAGGTAATGGCCCTGAGATCATCCTGGGCCCGTCCTGTGGGGGGCCCATCGTGGTCTCAGGCCGCCTCCAACACTCGCTCCACAACTTCTTCCTTTGGCATTTCGAGTTCGTAAACTATCTGTAATAGCAGCTGATCACAGAGTGCGTAGCACTTCGTAATATGAGTCCGAAAATCATCTGGTGGAAGTCGTCCATGCTCGAGAGATCATGGAGGAGCTAAGCTCGAGTAGTTCGTAATCATCCAAATAATGCACAATGAGGTAAGTGATGAATAATCAAAGTACGCGGGTGAGAGCGACTGGGAATGTTCTTTGATTGTCCTGCTCGTATCAAATGCATGCACTCCGTAGGTCTACTTCGGACAAAAGCTATTCATTCTCGGCACCGCTAAGTGATAACGCTCTCTATTCCTACACTGTAAAGATACTCGTGTGTGATCTATGCGACAAATCTATTCGCCCCTGAAAAATATACAAGCTCTTACGCTGTATATTTTGATCACATTTCCCCCAAAAAATTATTGCTACGTAAAATATGCTCACGAGGAACCTTGGCGTCAATTTTCTGTTCCCAA
>VOMN01021643.1:0-21215 GCA_014899125.1 Orchestia grillus
GGATCAGAGATGAAAAAAGAAGGAGGATCAGAGATGAAAAAAGAAGGAGGATCAGAGATGCAAAAAGAAGGATCAAAGATGAAAAAAGAAGGATCAAAGATGAAAAAAGAAAGATCAGAGATGAAAAAAGAAAAATCAGAGATGAAAAAAGAAAAATCAGAGATAAAAAAAGAAGGATCAGAGATAAAAAAAGAAGGATCAGAAAAAAAAGAAGGATCAGAGAAAAAAAAGAANCAGAAAAAATAAATCAGATCCTAAACACGCATGTACCCTCAAAAATACCATAAAGAATTATTCTACAAAATTCAAAGAATAGCTGAGAAGAGCATCAGAAATTATTCTTCTTTGAGATACACAAAAGACAGCAGTAAATCATAATATATCTTCTCATTTCCTGTAAAAACTAAGATGCCTATTAATTTCCTCAAATACTAAATATTAACGTAAGTAAATTATCAGGCAAAACGCATCTATATCAACATGCTAGAAATACAATTTTTTCCCTGACTGTATACACAAGTGTGACTGATCCAGGGTTTTGGGGCCTAAACTTTCAACATGACATTCAATATGAAAAGATTGATTGCTGTTTACATACATATTGTAAACGAATGTATGTAAACATCAACATACATATTTACATAGACATACAAATTCGATTGCTGTTTCATCCATTACAATTCTGATCTCAGGTAAACTTTTTTCTTCAATATTATATATATCTATTTTTGCTGGTGTAACCAATGTACGAATATGCATGTCATCTGTCCAATATTTTTGTTATTTCATCCCTTGAAAACACACTGCTTAAGCGCACAAAAGCTTAGGTAATCAATATAAAAAGCCAGTAGATGTTTCCAAGCATACATCCTACGTCATGAATAAAACACAATACGTTTAATGATTTTCTGAGAGGTTATCAACTTTTTCTGAGCCAAACTACTCACTGAACCTCCCACTAAAAGTCAGTACAGGGAACAAACTCCATGCAGATGAAGCAAAAGTTTGGTTATTTCAGAGTAGAAATGGAAGCACCTCCTCGAGTACATATCCACTTTCACTTTGGGAAAGGCCTTATATAAAAAGTAATTGGAGGCCATAATGACTTGTCAACCTGACCAACTCCAGTAACTGAGCCCTTAGATGTGTGACACACAACTACCAAAACTTGTTTATAATGTCCTTTCACATACATTCTATAGATATGTTTTATTCAAATACTGAATTAAGCACTCAAGAACGAATGTAACTTGTCACCAAATGAAAAATGCATTAGTATTGAACTACTAAATACTACACCTGCATTTGCATCACCAGCAAGTAAATGATCAGCAGTTCATTAGATATGAATCTTGTAGTTACTATGATCCTCCCTTGGCTCATTTCTTTGAATACTTAATTTCTCAACTAAAACATTAAATGCAATCACATGACAAAAAAAAGTCTAAAACCAGTTCTGCCACGTAATTTTAATCTTTTATGACCAAGTGGAATTTTTGAGTGACAATGGAAAAATTACATTCTATTCCTGAAAATGTCTTTCCTTAATACGGAATTCGCATTGTCAATAAAAAATAGATAGTCAGATATCTACCCATTCCAAATTGTATTAACAATAAAACAAATTTGCTAAATAAATATTCTTTAATATAAAATCAATTAGGAGTTGAAGGATTTAAGAGTAGTGAGAGCTGCACATTCCTAAAGCTTTCATTTTTACTCAGCAGCTCACTGCATTAAAACTGCTGAGCTACAGCTATTGAATATGTAGTAACCTGCAAACAATAAACAAATAACAGATCTCAAGTACTCATTGTCAAAAAAACATTGCCTTTTTCATTTGAAAAGTAGCTTTGATGAATCACATAAAAGCCAATTTCAACTTTCAGTAGGAGAAAAATTAAAATAAACATTTACTCACCTAATCTTAATTCACCAAAGTTACCACAGCCTATTTTCTTGCCCACTCTATAGTTAGGGCCAACAAAAAGTTCTAAGGAATTGGAGGAGGATGAAGTTCGGGACCCAGGCTGCATGGTTGGCCCAGCTCTGTTGCTTGCGCTCGTTCTGGAAACTCGCCTAGAATTAGGATCTTGGTCGTCTTTGTTGCCGGTCCCTCCTCCACCTCTCGGCCTATCACTCTTTTGCATCGTGGTAAGAACCAATCAATTTACACCTCAAACCATTCCATCTTCCACTGGAATAACACCACCACAAAGATGTTGCAACATCTTACACAAAGCAAAAAATTATATCATGGCACAAGACACTGCTACATATACAATCTCTGCTCACAAAAAAGGAAGTGATTAACTATTGGTAAATGTCTAAGTTCACATGCAAAACACTTGTCAAAAAAAAAATACTTGCAATATACAAAGACAACTTAATGTCTACTTATAGTGGTTGTACTAATATGTAACAACTCAATAAAAAACGCTCCACATGGGCGCACAAATTAGGAAAGAAAATACGCTTGCCTCAGAGCAGCTCAGTCAACAATCCTGCTTCCCACTCCTCCCTGCCATTTTCTGAAATTGTATGCAGTGTAGTAGTATCAGCACTTTTTGTGCATCATTCTAAATTGATGGTACTATATATAAAATTTATCCTTTGCAGGTAATTGTTATGGAACTTTACAAACTGAAACCTTTTTCATTTATTTGCTTCAGTAGTAAAATTTAGTTTTCTAAATTTATTGGTTAACACTTTTTCTTCTGTGCATTGAAATTTATTTAATGGCAAAAATGGCATTCCAGGGCAAAAATGAATGACAAAACTTTTTGGTATTTGTATAAAAATATCAAATTTTATGTTCATTTTTTTAAGAAAGCAGATCTTCTCAAAGTATAATTTTTTTCATCCAACTACATAAGTACCAAATTTGAGATCAATATGTCTTGTAAGAAATTTTTCATGGACAATACATGAGAAGATTTTTCATGGATAAAATTTAATTATACTGCTCTTAGCCCTCAAATTATTTCAGTATTTTAACAAGACAAATACTAATTCAATATGCATTTTAACATCCTTGGTATTTTTGTTTTCTTGATCCATTTCATGCGTATCTTGTCCTATTGTCCATATGCTGAGATTCCAGTGTATTCAGAAGTACGTAAAAGGCCATCTTCATCATCAGCTCTTGGAGATAATTCATATCAGTTTCTCCAACATTGCTAAATAAAAACTTTCTTTGCATTCAACTGCATGATCCAATGGTTTCAAATCTGAAGCCAGTAATAGTTAGTGTAATTACAGTAATGTATAGACTGTTTTATAAAAATAAATATGCGGAAATCTTAAAACATCTCTTCCAATACCTACTTCAATTGTACTACATTTGTACTAGAGTTCAAGCAGTGCAAAAATTTTGTGATGTAGATTTCTCTAAGAAACCCTTATAGATATTAGAGCTCTACAAAAACCCATATTTTAAGAGATTAGATTTTCCTTGAAGAGGAAAATACTTCAATTTGAACTCAAAAATGTCTCATGGACCCCCTTCCTCACAGTGCTCCATGAATCATCATTTCTGGTACCCCAGTTAAGTAACTCCTTTGCTAATGCATTCAACACCTAAATTTTTCATTCATGATTGATCACAAAAGTCACAGAACAATTTTCATAACTATCCAGCTGAGAAACTTATGTGATCATTTTAAATAATTATATTCCAATACAAATGGACCTCATAGAATTTCCCTGAATAGCTTCCCTAAATTATACCAAATGCTTCAGCTAACATCTGAAAAATTTTCTCAGCTTGTAAAATATAGGAAATTTCACATAAAAATTAAACATCACTTTGTAAGCTAGCAATGACTAACAAATGTATATAGCATAAAATAAGGATCAATACTGCTTCAGCAAAATTTTCTTAAGAAATGAAAGCTATCAAAATCAAAGGAAAATTATCAAACACAGAAAACAGGAGTTAACATCATTACCTTTAGGACAAATGCTTTCCAAAATGCCCAACACCAAAGGACCAAATAGCAGGTTTTCTCTTAGTATCTGCAACTTTTTTTTTCTCAGTCTTTGATGAGAATATTTTTTGAATGTTTTGATCACATATTCAGAGTAAGCTAAGCACACGTTATAGATTAGTTTTAGTAACAAAAATGGCATTGTTTAAGTTACTAGAAATCATGGGTACAACCATGTGCCCATCCAGTGAGAATTCAATAGTAGATCATTTTCAGTGGTTTTAATAGCAGTCTTGGAAATCAAAACCAGCCTTCTAGTTGAACCAACAATAGTGAACCATTAAATATCAATAGCAGTATATTCATCAGTCATAATTACAGTGGTATTATATCTCTGAAACTGACATTTGCATGAATTTACAGCATCTGAATGTTATAGAGCTTTCTAATATCAAAAAAGTTTCACAATGTTGTTCTTTCAAATCAAAATTGCCAAAATAATTTTCAATATCATATTACTAGTACATTTTTAATGTGAATTGTAACTTGATGGAAACAGAAAAATGTGAATGATAAATTAGCTTTATCAGCACTAATGAAATGTTATGGAATTTTATCAACAGCAACTAAGATCCAACATTTTAATTCCTGGAAGCAATTAATAACATTAAGAAAATGTCAAAAGCCCAACTTCTGTCTATTTATTTATCTTCATATTTTATTCTAATTAGTCATCAGTACAATACCAAATTTATTCAATAATATTCATTTATCCATAGTGGAGATAAGACTAACAAAACAGTCTTCATTATCCCTAGGGTGTTTACATATAGAATTTTCCATACTTCAAATTTAAGTAATATGACTCCTAAACATATCTTCAATTGTATTTTGAATTAAGATTCAACAAGTTTAGCTTCCTATGCTTCTTTACATAGGCCAGTGTGAATGTCAGTCTTTAGTCTTGTATGCATAACTCAGGAATGTTACCTACAGTATAGCACCTGGTCCAGTACAGCAACATGAGCACTAAAAAGGTCACACCTAGAAATGCCAAGAATTTCCTGCCAACATACTGTTCTAAAATAACTGCATTTCATCACACTAGAGAAAATTGTCCCAAAAAAATACATCCAACAAACAGTAGTGTTACAATGAAGATTGTACACCACATCACACACTTGAGATGTTGCCTTATGATCACCTCATAACAAGCCTGTTGAGAACCCAGCACCTTGTAGAAATGGAACGGAAAAATAGCTGACTGCTTAGCCTCAGATGATAGCTTATTGTTTAGAATTTCGGCCCATCTCTAATCTCTGAACAACCTGCCTATACTTCATTTCAGTATCACATACCTTGCAGAAGCATTGAAGAGGTAAACATGTCTAGTAGCTAGAGCTTCTACAATACTCTAGCATCATGTTAAGGAAATTTTATTGCTTCAGAAAATATTCCCAGTTATATAGACCCATTTTAAATGTTGCATACTTTTGTATCTCTGTCAAATGAAACTTACTTATCATTTTTTATATCTATTTCTAATTCTCAAAAAAAAATGTTTTGTATGATTTTCAGATCAAGAGTGTCAAGTCATAATTTTTCAATGCAGAGAATAAATATTTGTGGCAGATTGTAAAAGCAACAAAGATACTATATGTGGCACTTAGAGACAGTTTTCTAAATCCTTTTACAGTTCTTTCATATTTTTGTGTACAAGTGTATAACTTTCAACTAATGCCTTTTTACTTCAAGCTTCTCTTTTCCTAACTATTTTTCTTTGCTACATATAATTTTTCATAAAATTATGGTTATGAATTATGAATTATAAATTACAAACATGCAAGCCTTTTCAAATTGCATGGGTAATATGATCAGTTGAAATAGAGTAATTATTAATTATTACAAATAAATAAGGCAGCTTTGATGACATAGCAATAAATACAGCATCTCACATTTCAATCTCAAGGCTTTATAGATTGGGATGTCAAGATAATATCTATCATACATGACTGACTGATCAAGAGAAAATCTTATGACTCATATTTGGATGAAACATTAGAATGCAGTTAAAGTCAATTTCCATTAAAATTTTCTAATTAATGAGGCATCTTGAATTTATTCCAATGATGTGCAATCTAATCTCGATTGATTTTTTTTTAAATGTGATATCCATAAAATATGATATTAATGAAACAGATAAATTTTATAATTAATTAGAATATCACTTAGAAAATCAGTTACTTTCAATAGACCAAAGCAATTGTAGGATGTGCACATTCAACAATCAGTGCACAGAGCAACCACAAAGTAAAGTGCTGCTTTCTTGTAGATATTCATAATTAAAGTTTTGTTTCATTCATATCCCAAATATTCTGATACATACCCTTGAATGTCATTCACAGTAGAAATAACACTAAGGAATGCCATTTGCAAAAGCCCCAACTGCCAATTATATTTAGAGAAGTTAATTCTTAGCTGGCCTTAATTACCAATATCTTAAGGCTTTTACTCAAGATTCTCCATTTTCTTCATATCAACAAGAATTTAGTCATAAGCAAACTCAGAGAGAAATTTGCACATTATATCTTTTGCAATCTTTTTTTCAGTTCAATCACATCTTGACAAATTCAGGCTATCAAAGCCAAAAATTTGTATTTTTCATTGAAAAGTTATGAAACATATGAGAGTGTCAATACAAAAATGAAATAATTTATATATTCATCGGCCAGCATTCATAAAATCAACATATATCCAAAATGCTAAAAGGATAATTGTTATCTGAAATCATTTCAATAAGTTTATCTTCCTTCTAATTTTTAAGAAACCCAATGGAAAGTCTCAGAAAGAGGTAAGTAATACAAATGCTGCATTACTGGCGCAGAAATCATAAGTAATTTCCTTACTTTGCAGAAAGTGTCACTTCTCTGCAAAATAATTTTCAGAGATTGAAATGTTCCAACCCTCACAGCTGCTACAAACCTTAAGAATGGTACACAAAAACTATATCAAAGACTTTAGTAGTTCAAATTTAAGATGCCAAATTAAATACACACAAAAATAGAGAAATATGACCTAAAATTGAGATCTATAATAAAATATCTACTGTATACTTTTTAGTTGTGGCACTGAGTTTACAAAAATATAAATGAGTAAACATTAAGTAAATTGTTCAAATTATGCTATGAGCTCTATGAGAAATATTCCATGCTATTTGACAAATTGACGGTATTATTTTAGCTCATTATTTCTCCCCATCATAAATTAGAGCTCAGCAACACAACACTCAAGTCAATTACACGCAGCAGTTCACAGTTTCTTGGCTTAGAGGCATAAACATAATTTAAATCCATCCAAGCAAGCAATTTCTGTCTAACTTGTGCAATACATTCCGTCCTAACAAAACAAGGTTACAATGACAAAATACCACATATTGTTGTGATGTACTTTTTGAATAAGTTTCAAACAAATTTAATACTGCAGCTACATTTTGATGAACTACCACATCAGCTTACTTCATATTATTAAACTCATTGTCCAATCATTACCTGGATATTAGCAAAACATCAAAAACCAACGTTGGTACTTTTAAACTCATGGAGAAAACGTGGTTGTGAGCAAAAATAGTTTTAAATTTTAACACAAACGACGCCCTCGCTGCATATGGTTAAAAATGAAATAAATATCAGTTTATTTGTGGTAACTTGACTTCATGCGGCCAGCAGTTCACAGGACTCGAAATTCAGCTGACGAACTCCACCGCTTTCGACGTTCCTTTAAAAATATATGTACAAATATGATAAACTAAAATTTCACTTTCATAATTGACATTATTACAACTACCTAAATCAACCTTCATAAACACACAGTCAATTATAATCGGGACAGCGTTTCAACTTTGGTCATGCACGTATCACATGAACCACAACGTCAAGTTGAAGCAATAGCGATACTAGCAAGTAGAAGGCAGAGACCGCTGCTCGAGTTGCTAGACATCGCGGATCGATACGTAGTCAAACGAGAAACTTCATAGACAATGATTCATATAAAATAATTTATAGAATCATTTATTGCTTACATTTGGTAAACTTGGTACATAAATTTTGTAAAAAGTTGATTCCCATAAGGAAAATTATTATCTATAGTTTCATACCCAACAAAGCGATGTTTAAAGGGCCAAAACTATACCACAGCTGATTTTAGAATATTCCAAAAACTTACTAAACCCATGTTATAGGCTATATTTCAAAATAAAATACAAATTTATGGCAAAAAGAATTGAATAATGTGCATATAGTTATTACTTTTTGAATATCCTATGATCAATTTACAGATCTAGTTTTTTATGCGGACAGTGTTTCGCAAATTAATTTTTGATTTTGATATATGCCTACCTCAACACAATCATGTGTAATTTTTCCATTGACCCGAACGGCAAGGTGATAGGATTATGCGATGCAAATTTTTTGAGTCAAACATTTATGGTCTGCCCCTACTCGAGCTAATACAAGTCTTTCGTTTAAAAGCTTGGATAAAACACGTTATCTAATGAATATGTTCAATTATTCAGCAATAATATAAACCTGCAAAATGAGAAATATCTCATGCAATTATTCCTAATTTACGATATATATCCGACATAAAAGAAGTCTAAAAATTCTATTTATGCATGTACTTCTTGTGCAGCGCTATGGTACCATGGTGATACTTCATACATCAAAAGTCTTCCAACAAATTAAATTCAAGTAATAAACAGCAGATTCCTCAAAACAAACTGACCCCTTTTATTTTCATGCGTATTTCTAAAATTCTGACACTGGCAGCCGCGCAATTAAGTTACAATTTTTATTTTTGGTGGGGGATCACATATACCTGAGCATTGCGGTAAAATGAAAATACAATAAGAAAATTTTCTTCGTTCCTTCCTTAAGGTAATCATGAAATGCTAAAAAAAATCTGCTAGCTGGTGAACTGGAAGTGAGCAAATAGGATGAAAGGGCGTTTAGCAAGTATCATTCATCAGCCCCTGGGTTTAGCACTTGTTTCAACAAATTATTCAAGTTGAGCTCAGGTACTCTGCTGAATGACAAACTACCTTGGCGATACCTAAAAGTCGCTCAACATCCTACCATACGCGATACTGATGAACCGCCTATCAAGTATGTTGTGTCTAATCTTTAATTTTCAAAGAAGCACTCGGTCCGATCTTGAGACTGACATCTCCTAATTAAGAGGCAAGGAATTGCGCTATGGAGTCGACTGAGTAAATGTAGACTTTTTAATGATCGAGTCACCGTTTAACCAATTATACGGACATTATTCACAACTGATTCCTATTTCATTTAGATATACAAATACTGTGAATTGCCGTTTAATATGGAACTGAGCTGCTTTTCTGCCAGGATGAAAAAATTTACATGCGGACTAGAAGCTTTTAAAAGGAAGTGTAGAAAAATTTGTGAAGTAATTGTATGTTAAACAAAATTGAGCATAAATGTCGATAAGAATATTATCAATTAAGGTCTTTATGCTGTGTGTAGACCATAGATGTTGAGTTTGAGGTTCGATTCTCAGGTAACTACTGCTACTGAGTGCAGTGGAGAATGTGGGATTTCCTCTTCCTTTTCAATGAGAAGCACTCACCGAGAACGTGAAAATAGAGAAAAACAAAGGAAAATTGTTTATTTCGAAATTCGTCACGTACAAAGCCTACAGCAATCGGATTTTCAATCCGTAAGATCACAGTCATAATATTATAATGTTAAAGTCGCAATGAAATTTTTGATTAAAAAAACGTGTACACGCCTGAGAATCAAACCTGTCTTCTCCTGTGCTCAATATATTTAAGATATTATGGTTACTTAATTCTGGTTGATTCATTCGTATGACTGACTACTAGTAACTAGGTACAGTGCTCCTCAAATACTATTCAAGGAATCATGGAATAAAGAAACACTTCGAATTAAATTAGCTTAAATCACGCGCCTCAAGATGTACGCATGAATTCGATATGTGAATCATTACGTATTTCAGCTAAACTTATCGTCCAAATGTTAGGGTAATTTGAAACTATTTTAAAGTATTTTGTTATGAATAGCAAATAGCGACTAACGTTGATACTTTGTACCCTAGCCGTGCGGTGTAATTTGTAAATTGTAATATCATGCAGTATTACGAAATGGTCCAAGTTGAATTCATCTTTATCTCGGAGAAATTTGAATGGCTTTAAATTAATCTTCGAATCTGCTGATTGGGTATGTAAACTACGCATAAAGTAAGTTTTATACAGACCTGGCTGAGGGTTTACTTCATGCCTAAGTTTTCCTGAAATTACCTGTAATAACTTGATATGTTGATGAAAATTCATAATTGTACAAGCTCAAAGCATATTCTATGGTTTGCAGAGTTCAACACAATTTCCACCAGTTGAGACAAACTGACCTGTTCAGTTCTCTCAAGCGAAGTAATTTAATGATTAATCTGTTCTCATAGTCATAGTGCAGCAAAGACTAAACATTAGAAATACCTGAGAATAAAAAGCCAAACTAACCAAATACTGTCATGCATTCTATCAATTCAGAAATTTTATTTCCCTTACGTTAAAATAATTTACAATACAGTTTCCAGTATCCTATCTACTACCCTACTGCTTATCAGCATCACTTGCAGAAATATCCTGCAATGGTATGTGTCTAATAAGTGATTTAACCTGATGAGCATTACAGGCATAACAATGAATTTATCCCGGCTATCATAATAAGAGCCATTGTATATATCTATTATGTATATATGTATATTTATTTTTTGTAATTCTTTTAACATGCCACTATAGAGAATATTACTGCAAGCAACTCTGACATGCAGAAATGCAGCAGTGTCACAGATAGGAGATTGAATACCATATTATAAATTAATTTAATCTAAAGGAAGATAAATCTGTTATTTAATAAAATATGGTGATAGTATTTTGGTTAATATAATTTTTATGAATAGTTGACATCAAAGGATATAATAAGAAGCAGCTTCACTGAAAAATTCATTCATTTAAAAAATGAACTATAATAAATCCTTCAAATATTAAAATCATACAAATTAATTGTTATGCTTTTAAGGCCTCTTGTACTGGTGGGTATATATATATGTAAATTAATAACTGCTGTTATTTTAGTAATTAAGATTTAACTGTTGCATAGTTTTAAAAAATCCATATTTTAGAAAGAGAATCTGGGTTTCACTATATTGAAAGTATTTTCTTGAGAGAAGTGTTAAGTTAGGTCTTGTTCAAATGTTTGAAAATTATGTCATGATTTCAAAACATTCTTTTACACATAACCTAAAATATGAAAATTTAAAAACTGTGTAAAAAGAGTTTACAATATTAGTAACAAAAATGTTTTTTTAACAAAGATGTATATTATTTATGTGCTTAAAATACATTTTTATATTTTAAAATAAATTTAGAAGTATTAGAAGATTCTAATTAAGTATTATGACTGTTGCACTACATATGGGCGCATGAATTAAGATGGAGCTCATGATCACCTCAAACGAGCTCATTCCACAATTTTGCTTCACCCCATCAGAAAGCATAGGATAGGCTTTAGAGAGTTACGTTAGTTAGGTTTGTCTATTCTATGGTGTGGTGAGTGACATCCCAAGGAGGGTACTCTTAAATTGCCTCAACCATAGCTAGGTATTTGGAACTTATGTTCACTCTGCTTCTTTCTGTATTTTTGCCTTCTTCGATAATAACTATTTATTTTTTCTGGCTCTACTTTCTTAATTTACTGTTTCTTTGTGCAAGAAATCCTATGTGGGATTAGATTCCACATTCTCTTTAGCCCATGCCAGAGGATCCCCTTTTTTTTGCTCTATTGAGTTCACCTTTGATGTGACTAGGAAGCCTTGAAGTAATAATAATGATAATAGTGGATCATTATTACAGCACTAACATCCATTTAACTTGTCTGCCAGCCTGTCAGTTAATAATGATAAGAATAGTGGATCATTATTACAGCACTAACATCCATTTTAACTTGTCTGCCAGCTTGTCAATTAATAATGATAATATTGGATCATTATTACAGCACTAACATCCATTTAACTTGTCTGCCAGCCTGTCAATTAATAATGATAATATTGGATCATTATTACACCACTAACATCCATTTAACTTGTCTGCCAGCCTGTCAATAAATTATTAGTTCAGTTGGTAAAAAGACTTGAGCAATCAAAATTATATAAATTTTGAATGCTTACAGGCATAACAATGGGATCAAAATTATATAAATTTTGAATGCTCCAGTGAAGAAAAAGTTACACTGAGTAATCATAGTCTTAAACATAGTTAATGTTGAACATAGATTTAAACTTAAGTTTCAATAATGAAATAATAATATTATTATTATCATCATTCTGAAATACTGGTTGATAAATCTATTACCATTAATTACTTTATGTGAGAGACATCTTCTGGAGTATTCATACTACACTGAGTTCTCATTTCAAGGTAATAAATGGATCAAGAATGAAGATTGTCTATCATTTATGGAAATTTGAAAAAATTTGCTACAGAAACTACAAAAATTTTGTGGTTTTTCCTTTTTGGTCCTTAATTTTGGATTCAATTGAATATAACAAGTAAAACATGCTTTTAAATGTTATAAAGTATGAGTAAATATTTGCAATTAATCTGAAGAAAATGAAGAATTTAATTACTCTCAAATTTATTTACCCTGTACTTCTGAATGGGCCAAATATGCTGGTGAAATCAATATTTTCTTGGGTTCTGAATCACATTGCATGTTTTGAGCATTATACAAATTGCCAGTTATTGTGTGCTGATGTTGATTCTTGCCTAAAGTGCTGATTCTTGCCAATACAAATTAATTGCCACATTACTTTGAATGCATGGAATGAATATCTGTTTGGAAAATAATTATCTTATAAACTTGAACCAATTAATTGAAATGCTACAGACTACCTATGCTTTGATCAATTCATTAAAATTCATGGTTTCAAAATTTGATTGATTTCACAATTTCCTATTTTCATCCTTTGTAATCCTTACATAAATACAGGTTGATCATTGCTGATTGATCAATAGAATAACAAAGTTGGAAGTTACCGTAGTTGAAATTATTCAAAATTATTTATTGGTCTGGCTGTGCTGTTGGGTTACCTGCAGTGATTTTGCATTGAAGACAGTGCTGTTATTTTGCAGGTCTGTTGCATATCATCATATTGTAAGTTGCCAGGTTAGTGATTGTCAACATGAAGATTAAGTGAATATTTAAATAATGATTACTGAACTGTGGAGTTAAAATCTTCTCTTAACACTAAATTATTTAGGTTTGGTCATAACTTCTCTTCAACTTCTGGTATAAATTTGTTATTTTTTCCTATCTGTCATGACATCCTATACCTTGTTGGATTTATTTATTGTTAGATTTGGGATCAGTGAATCCGTGAAATCAGGCTTTGGAGAAACATGTCAGACACAAGTAACCTGTTTTCTGGCAGATGGACAAAGAACATTGGTATGTAGAGTCTGGTTCTTTCAACTGTGATTGACAAATTATAAATACATCATTCAGAAATATAAGTCTGAGTTGTGGTCTTTGTCCTTTCACAACATTAGTGCAAGTCCCAAATGGTTTTTTCTTTTTGTTCTTTCTTGTTGAATTTCATAAGTTCTCCACACGTGTTTTTCAGAAACTATGTGGACCAAAAAGCTCATCCTGGTCCTCTAGCTTGACTCCAAAGTAAGTATGAAATTCCCTTGTCAAAAGTCATAAATTGTGCTTGACAATCAGAAAAAAATATAACCATAGGCATCAAAGAACCTGGTAGGGTGTATCCAGCACTTTTGATTCTATGTAATGCAATTTTCATGCAAAAAATATAAAATTAATTCCTTATTCATTGTGACAAAGTGGCCACAAAATAAATACCATTTTTGAATAACACAACTTGAAGCAATTAATGCTTTGAATGTGATCATTCACCAAAAACAGATTTAACTGAAGAAATAAGTCATTGTGTTAAATTTATTCTGCCTGATTAGTCTTGAATTATATAGAAATTTTTTAAAATTTAAGTGAAAATATCTTTGCAGGGCTGGGCAGTTTACCTCTATGGGATTTACTTCAACACATTATTGAAAAGAGTTAATTTGATATTAGGCACATTTAGTTTTACTTTTGAAGAGCAATTATAAATTATTTTTGTTTATATAGTATCCACAAAAATTTGACCCAATTTTATCATCTAATTGTGAGAACTATTTCCATTCAAATTGTACAAATTTTGTAAGTATTTCGGTTTCATTCATTTTAAGACACTAATCATTTATTGGTTTTGTTCTATTGCTGAAATTTGAAACATTTTGAGCAAAAAAGATACATTATTTGCTGATGAAATGTCAAAATATAAGGACACCTAGTATACATAATATCTTTGTTGCATCAAGCTTGAAATAATGTCACTGCAAATTGGTTATAATTTTATAGGTTACTTCACAAAGCTATTCACCCTTGATTACAGGTACCAATATGATATTAATACAGAGGGTTCAAAAAAATGTTCTCTAATGTTATCTAATAATTTAAAAACAAATGATCTACATGGGCATGCAAAGTGCCAACTAGGGCTATCCATGGCTTATTAAATTGTTACGCCATGCTCTCACATGAGATTAATGTCTTTGTTTTGAAAATACTGAATTTTGTTGCAGGTACATTTTTTATAAACCCCTCTGATTTTGAGTTAATACTATTATTTATGATCATTTTTCAAAATTTGCTGTTTTGCAGCACAAACATTAATGGCAGGCAGTACTTCAAGACATTGTGCTTTCTCCATACACATCATAAATCTCAAGAGCAGATTTGGCACTGTTAACACCTGGACTATATACTAAAAGCAAATGGTGTCAAAAATGCTCAGTTTAGTGTGCTTGCCATTTCATATTTGGGATATTAAAATAATCCATAAGTAATGAGCTTAAAAAAAATAAGCAAACCATTTAAAGGAAAAACTTGTCTGTAAAAAATGATTCTTTAATTTTGTTTCGTTGTATATTTTTCTAATGGATTGAAAATTTTCATAACTTTTGTCTCATGCAATAGTTGGTACAGGTTGATAATCACTATGTACTCTAATATCAATAAAATAATGAATTTTGAAATCATGCCTGTCAAAAATGTATCAAATCTTGATAGTTAGTGTAATCAGACTATTTATGCTGGGAAACAAAATTCAGTTTTGAAAATTGCTCCCTAAACAAATTGTATAAGAAACAATTTTATGCATGAATATTGCTGGATTAGTGAGTATCAATCTGTAGTAACTTTGTATGTATTAAAACAAGCAAAAACAATGTTTCCCATGAATAGCAATGTGAACCAAATAGCTGAATTGAGTACAATTTTGGTTTGAACTATTACAAAATTGCTGTCATGCTAATCTGAGTGAAATGCTGGCATAGTTAACAATTGCTGTAGCTTTCTACTATGTTCATGTTTCCAGCACTAGAATCAGATAAGATTTGAAAAGGAAACCAAAATTAGGATGCAATGGTGCAATTAGGCTTTAGAGTTACATGGGTATTAGTCTGTAGTAAATTGAGCATAGAAGATTTTACTGCAGTTAGTGTGTTAGCCATGCTCAGTGATGCAATTTAATGCATAAGGTGAGGTATTCTGCTTATTGACTGTTAGCCTTTTAGTAAAAAGACGAAGCCAATATAACTGATTGAAAAATTATCTTATTGGTTTAGATATTATTGTATTATTTCCATAGAGAAAGAGGGTTTTGATTTAGTAAGTGACCCATGTGAAATAGAAGTTCTCTTCATCTTGTTCAGATTTTCAGGGTTGGAGAAATCAGGTAGGTGGTATTTTTTTGTTGGATTTCATTCAGTACATAATAGTTTTTTTATTGAGAATTCCATGTTCTCTCAATGTTTTGCTAATCAGAGGGCAACAGATAGGCTATTGTTTTATTGGCCTTATAGTTAGGTTAGCCCTTTTTTTTAGGGGGGGGGGAGAACCACACCTAAGAGGAATCCCTTGCTGATGTCCTGAAGGGAACCCAATATCTCCATGGGTTACCTTGGCCCTCTGGATATCTTTCCTAAGTTTCATTTTGTGCTCAAATTGCTGTTTTTTACTCTACCAGTGAGTGTTCCAGTTCATTGCATGTTAAACTACTCAATTAGAGACAAATTATTTTAGTAAAACTTCTATTTGTCTAACTATAAAATCAATTTAAGTTGTGCATTTTTTAATTTAAATTCTTGTTTGCTTTTCTATAAATGATGTATGATACATAGAAATATTGTATTTTATTATTAGACAAATAGTTTTATAAAATTGATTCATCTTTATTTGAGTGTTATAACATGCAATGAGCTGGAACTGTTCTGCAAGGTTGAGGAATTCAAATAGATATCTACCAGTGATTGTTTTTTGATGCTGAGAAAAAGGGACAAACTCTTTAAAAAATTTACACTGCTTGAGCTTGTAGGAAAAAACTTGAAAATGAACTCAATTTGACATTTGTTTCAGCATTATATCCTTTTCCCTGAAATAAATTCAAAAGTAAAAAAAACTGTTTGAAATTTATCATTATACTACAATGATTTAGAATTGCATGTACTGTCATATGCAGAAAAAAGCATGTTGGGCATTTAGCCATTTTGAACCAACTCTTCATGGCATGACTGAATTGTGCTCCTCATGTTAAGTAACATGGTGAGGTGGTGTGAGTGACAGGATGGCATGACTGAATTGTAGTCATGTTGAGTAACATGATAGGGTAGTGTGGATGACAGGATGGCATGACTGAATTGTAGTCATGTTGAGTAACATGATAGGGTGGTGTGGGTGCCAGGATTGTTTTCACAAAGCATGATAAGATAAAGGGTAAATTTAATATTCATGTAGCAATCCTTAAAAATAAAGGGAGAAAATGTTATCTATTTCTTGAAGTCTCTTTTTTTTCCCTTGGCAAACTTGCATACACTAATAATTTAGTGACTTAGTGGCAAATGTGTATATATTACTAGTAAATGAGACTTGTGAGAGAGTTTTGGACCCCTCAGAGGGCATAAGACAGGCAATAGGGTTAGGTTAATCTTGTTTTCTATCATTTTCTTTAAAAACTGGCATGCCCAAGGGGGAGTACTGTTAGGCTACCTCAACAATCAATAAGCATTCAGGACTCCTATCTTATGTGCCTAGTTTGCTTCTTTCAAATTTCACACTTTCTTTGCCAACTGTCTTTTCTTCTCAACATAGCTTTGTTCTAAAAGCTGACAAATATTTTCATCTGTCAAAGTCTTTGGTGGAATCATAGATAGTGAATGTTTTCTCCTCATAGAAATGTCATGGAAGCAAGATACTTTGATGCATCCTCTACAACAGTTGTTGATACACTGGTTGCTAGCAATGGGCTGGTCTGCATTGCTTACCTCCACTTTCCCTGATGAAGGAACCTTGGACCTTGAACACTTGACAAAATCTTTATTATTGTGAGCCATTTACTAGATATTTACTAGTTATTTATTTATTTGCTTCTTTCAATTGTATGATGTATTCAACACATCCTGGAGGTATAGCTGGGAGATCATAATCATAAACTGAATATTCCATTAATCAAAGAATGTAAAAAAATTATACTGTGCACAAAACAGCAAGTGTAAAATAGGATCAACTGAGACAATCTTCACCCCAACCAAACCATCACTTCTTCAAGAATGAGTTGAGACATTTAGTGCTGTTGGTGCATTGCTTAATAACCATGTAGAAATTTTAAGGGGACTCTGACATTCAATTTTGAAGTGCTTTAGCTTACTCTAGTGTTCCTCTAGCTCAATGTTTCAGTTGTGCTTCAGGACAAGCAAATATTGCATGCCATTTGTTCTTGGATATTACTTTTATAGTTTTAATGCAAGATGGTGATAAGAGTAAAGAGAACTCTACTCATTTTAAAAGTGATACTACGTACAGTGAAAAACATGCTAATAAATTCACTACATTTTGATAATATAATGGCTTTGAAACAGGGATACATAGCTGGAGCTCCTAGAGCCAATCGATTCCGCTAGGTAGGTATTATAATTATAAGCATTAAAATTGTGACACATTATCTTGTTCCCTCCTCATCTGGGGGCATGGAAGAGGCAGTAGGGTTAGGTTTTTCAAGTCTGTCTATCCTGTGCTATAAGGGATGACATCTTCAGGGGGCACTGTTAGATTACCTCAGCTATAGATAGGCCTTTGAGATTTCTATTTTTTGTACCCATTTTACATTCTATTTTCATGCATTTTTTGTTGATTATTCTAAATGTTTCTATGTGCAAGTGATCCTGTGTGGGAACACACCCGTGTATAAATTCCACATTCCCTACAGTCCATGCTAAATGATCTCTTCTTTTTGCTTTCTTGAGATCAATTTTGATATGGCTAGGGAACCTTAAATTAATTAACTAATAATAATAATACTCATTTCATTTTAACTCTATATTTGTTGATCAACTGGGACAAGTGAAGCATCAAGTTTTTACAGACTACAAACTTCTAATATTTTACAAATTTCTGTGTCTTGGATTTCCATCTGAGAAATGCTTTTTCTTGAGAACTTTTCATTCTGAATTAGTTGATAAAGGCACTACAGTGCATATTTAATAATCACTGATATGATTCAGTGTGCCCTTGTCTGTAACTTGAGTTGCATTTCTAATTTGTCAGTGTGTGATTTTTTTTCTAACTTCAATGGATGCTGCAACTGTTGAGCATGCTGATGACTATCAAGAAACTTTCATTTTCTTTGCTCACCCGCTCATTTTTATGCAAGAAAACCAAGCTTAAATGGGCCAAGTGAAGAAAGTGTTGATTGTGATAAATTAAAAATTCTGCTTTCTGGCCTAGTTAGATATTTTTGATGAAATACAGAGTACATGCTATGTGAAAATTATTTTTGTTAATTTTGGTGTTCTAAACTTTATTTATCATTCTTCCTTTTTCTAAAAATGTATGCATATGGTAATTTATTTTGAATGAAAGATTTTTTCAACTCAATTGCTTGTTATAAGGATGAGCAGTGGGGTGAATTGTTGTTACCTAATTAAATCTTTTTCTATCTATTTCACACATAATCATTATGAATTAGGTTTACGAAAAGCAGTGTCCCAAAACTTAGTAGCTGAAGTATCTATCTATATGCTGTTAGTGTGAAAGAGCTCCTGTGTCTGTCTAATATAAGAATATTGGAAGCCTCCTTCATTTATTAGGATGTTTTTTTTTATATGTTCACTGCTATATGGTCAAATTGCCAACTTTTGATTAAAGGTTCCACAAGTTGAATGATGCCAATCTAAAGCAAATTTTATTCTTCAAAAGGGCAAGATTCTTTTATTTATGGAGTGCATTCAAACTACTTTGATTTTGACACAAATTTTATCAAACATGCACCTGTTAAGTAAATTTAAGAGGATGCAATAGTATCTCCTCATGCCAGTTTCCTCATGTATTGGGATGCTGTGAATAGTAAGAATTGTCTGCTGGAGTAGGAGCTTCAACCAACTGCATGTACTGAAATAATGCTCAAAGCTCCTTGGAATATTGGTGGATAAAGTTGTGAAGAAATTTAGTGATCTTAACAAACTTCTTCATCAAAGTTATTTTCCTGAGTTCTCATTTTGCCTTCCAGTAGCATTGCTCAACTGTTTGTACCATAAAATTTGGGTATTGTTTGTAATAGAATTCTGGGTAACAAGGGTATGTCCATCCTGAAATTGGTTTGGCATTGCCCTGAAATATTAGTTTCTGCTTTAAGCATTCTAAAACTTGACCTAATCTAAATAAGGTTTGTTAAATGAGAAACTCATCCTGTAGGCCTTCTTCCCTCAATTATTAAAATTGTTAATTTTTCACTATTCTTTTTTTGTGTCATGTTTATAGTAAATTTGTGGGTTCTATAATGTCTTCTAAGTGGTGTGTGAAAAATTCTAGCTATCATCTGTAGTATGTAATGAAAGAAAAAATAGCATCCCAAGTAGCACTGGCCTTTTGGGCATCTCTGAACACCTATAAAATTATTTTAAATCTATTTTTGGTATTAAAAATTTGCCTGTCTCATCAAGTGATCATAGCAATGAATGAAGTATTTGTGAAATCGATGAATTATTTTTTTGGTGGCTTAGATATTTTTAAGTTGCAGACTTATAAGACCATGTGATGTTCAAATTTTGTTTTCTATTCGGTAGAAGTGCATTGTATGCAATTGATGTTCTGTCTACAGCTTATGAAAAAAGTGCATGAGCCTCAATTATGATTCAAATGCAGCGAAATATGAATTCAAGCGTGACCAAATCTCATTTGGAATGGGGTAATATCTTGATCTAAAATATTCAATGCTCAGGATGGCTTTCCATTTTGAGAGCTGATGAAAATGGGGATAGAAGTTCGTGTGCTTGTGTACAAGAGTAAAAAAGTGTAGTATTGATGGAATTAATGAACTATGTTGCCTTTAAATGCAGTTCATTGCTCAAAGATTTACAAATTAGATAAAGCACAGTGAAGTTCATTCCACACTTGTTCATTCTTGATGTACAGGGCTTGCATTGTGCAAATATCTGTAAATACTAATCACCTAGAGCAAGGATAAATATTTAGTAGTTTTGTAGACAAATTAGGTTATATAATTCATAAAAATCAAGTTTTTAAATAAAGTGTCCCAAGTTGCCATGACTTGCAGAAATGAGTAGATAATTTTTGTGAATCTGTAGCCAAATTCCATCTACAAACTATCAAATATCTATGAACTTTGACTTTTTCATTTTCTTTCTAATCAAGACTAACTTAAAAAAAAATAGAAAAATATATCATTTATATATGTTAAATTTTTTTTGACTGTTTGAATGAATCTATTTAAATTTAAATGTTTATTGAGCCAAATGTATGATAAAATTGTTTTGTGCACTACAGTCCCACACTAAATTGAGCACTACAGTCCTCAGTATTCAGTGTGGGCCACTTGGCCTGAGTTATCTCGAGTGTGCCAAGCATGGTAATATCTTCACACCAAAAAACATTTTCCATCAATGATTCATGAATGGAGTGTTTACCCTTGCTAATCACACAATGGAAATTATACAAAGGAAGCACTGGATGTTTTTGGTGAAAAGAAAAGGAATTGTTATTTCATGTGTCTGATGCTATGTGGTATGACTTTAGCAGGAATGGCAAATTGCTGTAATGGTTTATATCTTATTAAATAGTT
>VOMN01021645.1:0-10031 GCA_014899125.1 Orchestia grillus
TACATGATAGTGCTTTGGTTACAATAGGTTAGGTTAGATTATCGCGTGTATCATATATGACCCACTTCGTAGTCAACGTGTTAAGGCTGTAATTTTAGTAATTGGAAAACCGAAAGGTACATACTTTGTATGTAACCGATTTCGGAATAAACTATTTTTCTTTCCTTTCTTTCTTTTTCTTTCTTTCTTTTTCTTTCTTTCTTTCTTTTTCTTTCTTTATTTCTTTTGTTCAAACAAGGAAGGAATTTAATACACCCACCTAAGTTTTTCAGTAGCTGCTTAGCGGCCAGGTCTTTTAAAATGACCAGTAGATCATTTGAAATCATTTTGGAGGTAGTATAATACATAAAGTAGGTAGGTAGGTAAGTAAGAAGTAGGTAAGTAAATAGGTCAGTAAAATAAGTTTGTAATAAGAGAAGGGAAACTTGTTCGCCCAACTGGCTTGTGAAGTTTATCAATCAGTTTCGATTAATCAACGAACGCTATTCACTTCATTTTATTCGCAGGCTGTGAATTCAATTTTAAGTTTACGAAAATTATCTTTGCCACCATTCGAACGGCAAACATGTTAATCATTGAAAAATGAGACTAAATTTTGAGTTCTGCGACTAAGTCCCATGATGTCACTGCTCTAAGGACTGGCTCTATGACTCAGCGGAGGTTGGTCATAGGATATCTACTCCGTCAAAGCTTGGTGTACGTTGCTAGTCTTTGGTAGCAGCCACGGGATGCCGAAAGGACGACAAAAGAACTGGTGTGCCATCGGAAGCCAAGTCCAAAGCCTGGAAGTCGCCTCACTTGAGCCGAAGCTGCTCACACCACAGCATGAACGATCGTTTTCTAAATTGGTGAGGTGCTGCAGTCAGCGTACGGTATGGAGCAGGATACAGATCCGAGCTTCGTTTCAGGGCCTTCGCCTCGCACTCAGATTTTTTGTTCTGCTCAGCAGTTTCTTCTGGAAGCCTTTCTTGACGGCTTTGCATTCTGTGGGTCACAACTGTGTAATACAACAATTGGGAAGAAGGCGATTACACTTTATGATTATTAATTGAATGCTCAGTAAGTTTTTTACATAAAGAAAATGTTGAAATGATCTGTTAATTTCATTCAATTTCTTGTTTAAACTTAAGTGTAACTTCATTGTATTTGACTTTTACTGAACAAAACATTTTCTGCTTATCTTAACGAAAAGTTTCCATGGAGTTACAGGAAATCTGACATACGAAGTCTTAGTGATATTTTTTTTAGATTAATTGATAAACTCCGAAACCGAGCAGCCACTCCAAAGCGCCGGATCCCCGAGGTGCCATGACCGAAAGGAGATTTGGTCCCAAGTTCTATGCCCGGGCTTCCCGGTCCCTGCGAACAGCTTTGCAACGAACTAAGTGGATAAACGAACAAAAATTACGCCCCAAAGCAAAAAAAGTCTAACAATTATGGTTGATCATTTACCTTCAGCCAAAGTTTATCCACTTTCATCGGTTAAAGTTTATTCACTTTCCTGGGTGAAAGTTTATCCACTTTCATCGGCTTAGGTTTATTCACTTTATCGCTTAAAGTTTATCCACTTTCAGTGGTTAAAGTTGGTCCACTTTTATCAGTTGAAGTTTGTGAAACATTATTTGGAACTAACCAAAGTCTGTCGTTTGTTTTATTTGACTTTTCAAAGTGAGCTCAAAGAAGCTCGATGTTTGGCACATTGACTAAGTTTGGCGACTTACTGATGCCCCTGATTAGTCGCCAGATTAGTTAATGTCCGGATTAGTTTGCGATTAGTTCTGATGCCTCTGATAGAGGAAAAAAATAGATGAAGAAATCGAAACACAGGGAGGAAATTGGGCAGATAGAGGAAGGGGAACAGACAGATGCCGGAGATCAGAAGGGCTCATCCAGAGCGGCTCAAAGGGAATCGAGCAGCCCAAGGCTGGATTCATGACCGCTCAGCAGAAACTTAAATACGGCAGATGTGAACTAAATTAAAGTCTACTGCAAGACCTTCTGAGCTGATGTTCGTCGATGGATGCTACAGAGCGATAATCCTCTAACATTTGCACACCGTCGATGTTTCAAACCTCTCCAGACACTTCAAGACACGTATTAGTTAAGTCGCAACCACAACAAAGTCGCCAAACAGGCGATCACATTTAACAAAACTTTGCCTTGAGAAATATATACTAAAGCTTGCTTTTCAATCCCTAATTTAGAAATATTGCTTATAAATTCAGTTTAATATTTTGCACTTGTGTACCTCCCCCTACGCTTCCTCTGTTCTTTTGTGACCTTCAAATCTTCATGAAATGGTTCACCTCACCCGTCAGTAATGGCTCCAAGATCTGTCATAAGTTGAGAGCGAAAATGAGAGTAACGAATTCTACTGTAAAGGCATGTACCATTAAAATCAGAAAATCAACAAAACGGTTACCCATCACAATGAAGCTGAAGATCGGACTAAAAAATGGAGAAACGTGATACAGTCCGACGAATCAAAATGTGCCTTGGTACCAAGAGATGATTTACCTCGTGAGCCAGCGAGGCGTATTCACTTTTTGTAATATCATAAAACTACAAATGAAAAAGGATTTTTTTAGACATACAGAGTAGATTATACTCTACTATTACGTAAACTTAACGTATTTTTTCAGAACTATATTTTCAATATTTAGTAATTATGAGAAAAATTAGCTAAGCCATTTAAGACGGAAAGATGCGGAAATTTCAAAATGCACAAGACTCGTGTCAGCAGGTCAGTGGCTTATAAGGTGTTGAAACGCCTAAAGAGACACGATTGCACCTGAGAAAAATAAGAAGTACTCCAAACACGTTAGTAAGAACACTGCAAGTCTTAAAAATACGAGAGAAAGAATTCGGAGGGACCAATGGAAAAGTATTAAAAAATTCGCTTCCATAGCCTCTTGTCAGCTATAAAGGGGCTATCACTGAAGGACTCCGAGAGCTTTAATTACGGGGTGCGTCAAGCTCCCTTACGAGCATTCCAACTGACATCGGGGAATGAAGCTCGAGTAACAATTTTAATACGAAATAAAAAATCACTTAACTAAACCCAATTGAAGAGTTGGCGAGGTCCATTGAAGACTTTCAGCAGGCTGGGACAGGTAGAGGAGGTATTTTAAGACAGGAGGAGTTAGGCCGGCGAGTCCGGAGGAGTGGAGCGCAGAGCTCAAGCATAGTTCTGCTGAGGCTGGGCAGCAATCCGGCCTGTACACACTGACACCTTTGAAAAATCGCAATCGAGAAGTGAACTTTACACAAATACGAGATTGAGGGGAAGGAGCTCCACTACAGGTAAAGCTGACGGCTACTAATATAGTGTGGTAACAATAATAGCCATCAGGCTCTGATACGATAAGGTCTCTGCCAGGCTAGAGACATGAGGAAAATTTAAATGTTGAATATGAGACTCTTACAGGAAACGTGCCACTGTGGGACAATGCCAAGCTAACAGGAATATGAACGCTATTTATTAGATTTCCTGATACTCACTTGATAAAGATAGTAGACCCTGCAATAAGCGATCGGTGCTACTACAGTTCTCTAGAGCTTTAAGATACGATGCAAGACACCAAGAAAAATTAAGAACAATTGATCATTAAACAAAGAAGAATTAACATGAACACTTAGAGGAAGGAGCTGTTAAGGAAGCTCTGCCCTCTGCCACGGGTAAGCACAATTAAGATAGGGGGAGGCTGTCAGCCCAGCAGCAGCGACTTCGGTCGGCTTTCAGAAAGTTGCAGACAGAAAGTTGGATGACGCAAGTCTCGCCTCTACAAGCTATGATGCCATGCGAAACGAACTGAAGAAAGAATTAAAACTATCACTCCAAAAGAAGATTCGAAAAGTCGAGCTCAGGTACAGTATGAACCCACAGAATTAAAAAGCTTGAGTCGAGCAAATCTTCTTCTTGAAAAACTGTGATGGCAGTCAACCTCCGGCGTTGTGGACCTATAAAGAATTATTTACTGTGCAAGCAATTTACTTCCATCAAAATGGACGTATATACCCAAAACCTAAGGCAAGACAACCCTGGGGAAATGCGTTTGTCCTCCCTGAGTCAAAAACCGGCCTCATTTATGGTTTAGGGCTGTGTGACCTCGACATGGTAGAAAAATCCGTCCATAGTCATCGAAGAAATCGTAAAGATCAATCAGCACACGTATCTCAACTTACTAAACAGTTTGATTCCTTGGATCCATACAACATTTAATAAATCTGGAATTACTCTTCAGCAGGATGGAACCACTGTATGAATTGCGAATTAGACTTTTATTGATGTATTTATATAGACATGTTTGTAGCAGCCTATATTTTAGGCTAACTATATCCAATGCCTGTGAGACGGTACGTGAGACGTGGTGCGCATTTCAAACGTAGGCGGTGACCACACGCGCCGACCATAGGGTAACTCCATTCTTGAGGCGTGCCCATGGAGAGTTAATTAAGCAACGACGATTGTGGAGTGCAAGAGCAGAATGTAGAGACGGTACTAACAGGCAACGACCACATACCGAACTGTATGCCGTGGGAACACGGAACGACGATGTGGCACAAAATACTTGGCATAGCTGCTTAGACTGAGGAGTAAATGAGCAGTGGCAGAAAGCAGTGTGAGAGGGACAGAGTTAGAGACTGGATAACCAAAAAACGTGGGACGTTAGGCTGAGACAGTTGAGCTTTGTTCGGGAGTTGTAGTACATAAGTCCGAGAGCTAGAACTTGCGGGAAGTTAAACACTTGACCTAACGAAGTACTTAGGTGTATTAAAATTAACCTCTATTAATATAGCGTTTAGTTTGTCCGTCATAGAATATTGCAAATAGCTCGCCTAAAGGAACTTATTTGTTGACGGTCAATGCTCTAAGTTGTTTGAGAGCCGGTTGTTCGTTTGCTCGTTAGAGAGTGCTTTGTATGGGTCATCTTGCTCTACTTACGGTTGGCTAAGTTCGTACAGAACTGGACAACAATTACGTGTGTCGTGTTATTCCTTGATGTTCGCTGAAAAACTTTACCGGGTATTGTTTTCTTTCGTGTTCAGTGACAATCTTAAAGTGAGTGGCTGTTTATTTATTCTGTAAGCCCGCAGAGCGTAAATTGGTGCCTTTTTATTGAATCACGGATTCATTGATTTGAGAATTAAACTCTGAGCTGTACCATTCTGGTACCAGGACGCCTACGCGTGTCTAATGTTCCAACTCGTTCGTTCTCTGGTTAATGCGAAGCTCATCGGAACGACTAGGCTTTTTGTAAAATTCAGATGAACTTTGCTGTCCTCTATATTACGTTTACCGCCAGAATCATATTTGCTCTATTAAATTAATTTATGATAAATGATTAAAGTGAGTTTCATTCCCCTTTAAGAGTATCGTTAGATCACTGCGTGCCCTGACTGCACGGGCGAAACGCTACCTAAAAGTAAATGTAGAAAAACACCTTGCTCACGAAACCGAGAAAACAAATGATTAAAATATTAAATGAAAAGAATCATATTACTTACACCACCTCCCATGAATTTCAGTGTGGAGTATTCTTGAGAGTTAAGCCTGTTCATTCAATCATTAAAGTGTTTATGCTCGTAACTAAACTTATGCGATGATAGGAAGATATCTCGTAAGTAATTATCCGTGGAACATGTAGTCGTATTACCCATAGGCTGAGACGTGTTGTGATGGCAAGAGGCCGACGTACTGTACATTGAGAGGAAAGTATAAATTGCATTGTATTACTATTATTTTGAATGGAAAAGTTACTATTAACTTTGCTCTACTGAAAAATGTTTTAAGCAACCTTTTGTTGATACTGCGTTCGATCACTCTGTAATTTGAGTAACTTTTAGTACCTGAATGCATCACTCAGATAATGTAAGCATTCAAGGACAATCTTATGATTTCTGCCTGAGCAATATATTGTATAGAACGTAGTTCGTAATATTGTTCGACAAACTGAACCTCGCAAACATATTTGATAATTTTAAATTTCTGGGTATACGAAGTGGGACAAAAAGACAACGGGACTACGCATGCTCTGGTTGTTAGGCTTGGTGAAGTGGGAATGAAGGTGGAATGTAATTGACTTTGATGTTTTAAATGCAGGTGAAGCCATATTGAGTCCCTCGTCTTGTGTCGTTGGTTGTTACTTCTTGCTTGAATGGAATATTGTTTTATGTAACTGCCGAAATCGTGATGCGAGTAAACTTAAAAAGCGAAGAGCGAAAAATCGAAAAATCTCAAGTTCTTCGCATTGGTGAAAAAACCTCCAACTGAATGTTTTCAATTCTTGAAGAAAGAGTTCAGCGATAATTGTTAAGATACATTCTGATTTTTGAATAGCACAAAGGCTTTGGGAAGTTCAAGAGGAGATTAAAATTAATAAACCTGGTGGTCGAAATGTAGTTTCAGGAATTGATGAAAACATGAAGAAAATTCATGAATTTGTGCAGAAAAACCGACGTTTGAATACTCTGGCCATGGAGATATTACGAAAATTTACAGAGACAAAGAGAAAACTGTTGCATGAAAACTTGTAAAATGAGGAAAATTTGCTCGAAAATAGTTCTAAACAATTTCATACAGGAGAAAAGAAAAACTTTGCTCCAGCATCATGGAGTGATTCAGAGCAGAACTTGAAAGTTATCCCACGTGATGAAACATGTTTTTCTAAAACGAGCTTGAAAAAAGGTCAATCCATACTCTGGGAGACCACTCTTCACGGAGAAGCAAAAAAGCCAGCATGAACAAGTCGAAAATGAGTCATGATTATCTTTTTTGGTATTAAGAATGTCATCACATCAGGAGCCTCAGGGCTGAAGGGTAAAGTAGAACTTCACTTAGGTCCTGGTCTAGCTAAAAGAAAGCGTGAGAAAAAATAATTGGAAAAACAGTACATGGGCTGTGTACGCAGTCTGCAGTTCTTTTGAAATGTGATAAAGAATCAAATATGATTTTAGTGGTCCTGGAACAGCTGGTATTTGTCCTCCTGTTCTAAGTGATCAAAGCATAGAATTTTATCAAGGTGTTATGTTAATTACTAGCCGTTAATGTACATGTTTTTCATAAGTCCACTGCATGCTTCATTATCTAGCTAATGAATTATATGTGTTTACCAATCATCGAGCCTGATGGATCTGACGTACACTGAATGCTCAACATTCAGTGAGGATTGTTTCTAGCTCCCTCCCTTTCCTACTCTTTCTCCTCTTCTTTCTCTCCCTCTGTCTCCTTCTCTTTCTCTTTCACTCCCTTTGAGGTAGGTCATTGGTGTTCAATTTTAGTAACTACGTTTCCATTTGTTGATATTTATGCTTCTTTTCTTTCTCTCTTTCCCTTTCCTAAGCGTCAGCCTGCCTGTCTGATTTGCAGTTGCCTTAAGATTCTTTCCGGCTATGTTTCTGCAAATTTTATACCTTGAACTTTCACATTCCGGCAATGTTTCTGCTCTTCGGATGTTAGAACACATTTACAGCTATGTTTAATGTAGTTCCTCCTGTAAGCTATGAAAACCTATCTCTTTATTTCCATGACCTCTGCCAGTAGTAAGTAGTGCCTTTGGTAGCAGTTCTCGGCCGAGCAGAAAGTCACGCAGTGATGTAACAATACTACGAGGGGAAATAAAACTCATCGAGTGTAACAATATCGTAAACTAATTAATAGGGCATTAATAAGCCGAGTAGAAGGTACAGTAAACTAACAAAACGTGCAACAAGGGACAGTGAGAATCCCATTAATTATTTACCTAGTCGCATAGAGCAGAGAGCGGAAGAGCTTGAAGAATAGCTACGATTGATAAAAACAAACTAGTATTCACCTGATTTAATCCAGAATTAATTCCCCGTCTCTCGTGTAGTCGCGCACTGCACAGGCTCACCTACAGTAGCTGTCTGGTCGACTCAAACGAGCTGCTCCAGGTGGACTATCGCAGTTTTCTAACAGAGATTAGCTATTTTATACCCAGCTCGCAGGCAAGCGAATTCTATGTTTTCCAGCTCTTTCGCTCAACCCTTGATCTATATCAGGGTACCGAGCCTGACCCTGGAGTTATCAAGACCAACCGAGCTATGGCTCTGTTTTCCCCATATTGCCGTCAATCTCCCAAAACTGCATCGAGTCCCCAATATTTTCATTCTGCCTGACCGACTTCCCACGCCTACGTATGGGGTTGCAGTCAGCAGCTCTAGCGTTCCTCTTGCATTCTCGAAATTTTTGGAGTTTCCTTAGCTCACGTTGCCGTCTACGCTCGGCGCAGGGCACTTAAGTTTGCTTGAAAAGGGGAATACGATGCCTACACTTGAAATGCCCGCAGCGTCTCACACGCCTCTCGCATTCCGATGTACAAGCACAGACATGGCCTGATACGAACCTGCCGACATATATACAATGAACACCTACATTATACACTCCTAAATTCAATATATCATTTCGGCGTCATTTCGTTCGAAAATTCACGAGCTTTGTATGACAAAATTTTAAAATTATGTCCAAATGAAGCTAGAGACGTTTATTTCGACATTGTTCGATGATGTAAACCGTTACTGTTACTGTGATGTTAGGACACATGTAGCGCTGCTACACATCTTATTGTACATCCAGTGTAATTCATGGGCCGTCAATCTCTGAAAAATGTGTCTCGTGGATGAACTTTTCGGGCAGTATCAAATTATTGAACCTTAAAAGTTATGGTACAGATGAAGATCAGCGTGGTGCAGCATCCAGCTGCACAACAATAATGCACTGGCGTACAATGCACTCTTTGTGAAGTGGTCCCTAGCAGAGTGAAGAATTACTGTACTCGAACTTCTACCGTATTGACCAGGCATGAGCATTTCCCCATCAAACAGTTTGTGATCAAATATTCATTTATAAACGTGCAATAGTTCTAATAGAAGCAAAATTTAAAATTAAAGTGGCACTCATTCGCATTTGTAACTTGTATACTGCAGACAAGTATTTCTTTATCCGCAAGTNTCGCACCTCTAAATAATTGTGTGACACGTGCACTACTTATAGTGAGCTTAAAAGCTTTTATGTTACCAAAATTAGTTCAACGTAACCTCTCAATGTTATGCAAATATTGTACCAAATACAGAAGTTGTTCATACCGTTCGTATGAAAAAACAGACGCACATGTTTATCGTCCACTAATAACTGAGGATTCAAGCACCAGAAGCTTTCGAATGTCGTGAATCTGTGGTAATCACAAGTAGAAAGTTCGAGAGCTGATGCAAAGTTTTGTGTTATGATCCCTCCTTGATTAACTTCAACTGCTTAAACTTTAACCATCAAGCCTTAGACTCTAAACTTGAACACAAAACTTATAACTGTAAACTTTGAATTTAAAAACTATATATTTTAAACTTAGAAATCTAAAAACTTGAATTTAAAAATTCAAAATTTTGTACTTAAAAATTTTAAATTTTGAACTTGAATTCTTTGAGATTGTCTTGCTTGAAATGTCGTGCTTAGAGTAATTTTCTTTATCAACTATTCTACTCGAAAGAGATCCATTTTTAAACGAATAAATGTATGTGAAGAGAAATTGATACACTTCGATAACAGCAAAGAACTGGCCAGTGGTTAGATACGGAATAGATGCCTAAGCACTACCCGAAACCACTATTGCACCCGAAAAAGTTAATGTTCATTGTTTGGTGATCTGTAAAGAGTGGTCTGTTAATGGTGGTTCATCCATGTCTCATTTTTACAACAAGGCAATACTGTAACAGTAGCATCTTATTGTCAAGTCTTTGATCACATACATGAAAAATTGAAGAGGAAGGATCCAAGACTGGTGGATAGAGATGGACTAATTTAGTTCTTGATAATACACGACCCCACACTTTTAGACTTACTGTCGACGAGCTGTAAAATTTGAATTACGAAATTTTGACACATTTTCCCTATTCTTCCACGATGACTCCCACCGATTATCATTTTTTCAAGTATTTCGAACATTTTATTCGACATAAAACATGCTCAATGATGTCGCGTTTCCTATGGCGACTGTAATTTGGGAGAGTTTAATCTT